>QEOT01009321.1:11603-53314 GCA_003123785.1 Pterocarya stenoptera | reverse complement strand
TTTAATGTCTTCAATGTATATTTATTTTATGAGCAATGCTATGCATCATCCTACACACCACACACCAATGTGTTTTTTATTTTTTTTTATTTTTTTTAATTTTTTAATTTTACTCTTCTTTAAACATATATATTTTTTTATTCATCATCCATATAATACACATTTAATAAGAGAAACAAATAAAAAAAATAAAAAAAAATTATGATATATGGTGTGTAGGATGATGCAAAGATTAATTCTTATTTTATACTCGTCAATTCTTTCATATAGACACACACATACATACGTACATAAACACACTTACACACACATATAAATATATATTCTATTAAATATAAGTTCTTTTATAGGAAAATGTTGCATCCATCGAGGATGCAGCACTACAAAAGTCACCAATTAATGTTTTATTTTTTTATATTTTTATTTAATTGTTAAGAAAGTATTTTTAAATAAGTCTGTAAATTTTTTTATTTTTTAAAAAATTATTTAAGTGTATAAAAAATAAAAAATAAACTAATTAACCTTATTGGTCACCACTCTCATACTAGCACAAGTCACGGCTCTTATATATATATATATATATTATATCTACTATATATATAAACGTGAATCGCTGAGTAACAGTGTTTTCGTCTAACATTTTTGTTTTCAGTTTTATCCTTCGTTTTGTATTTCATTCTCCTCTCTGTTTGGACTTTTGAAGCGTTCCTCTTGTATTTCATCCGTGTATTATAAGGATATAATAGTCTTTTTCTTTATTTGAGTCTTGGGAAAAGGAAACAGATGGATTTATTTGTGGCAGTACTTTGACCTTTGGGAAAGGGAAGACTTGAGCAGTTGAGTTTGTCAGTCATCTGGATAAACATTATCCCATTGATAAATTTCAGACCACACACACCGATCCTCTGTTCTCTCTCTCAACTCAAACCCTCTCTTTTCTCAAAAGGAAAAAACTCAAACCCTCTTATCTTTTCTCTCTCTCCACCTCGCGTCCCTTGCCACCGTCTACAGCCGCAGAGCAGGCCGGACAACAGCCCTCCTTCAAGCAGTAGCAGCCCTCCAGGACAAAAATTGTATTCTTTTATTGATAATATTTTTCTTGAATTTTGCATGCGGGATGCGTTTGAATTGTTATTTCTTCCTTCTATCATATTGAGAAGTCAGTGAATTTGTGTTTATCTAAATTTTGGGTCCTTGGCAAGGGAAAAGCAAACCATTGAATGTTATTCAATATCTGCTATCATCGAGATGGTTGTCTTATATCTGCATCCATTTGTAGGATGGTGATCCTCGGGTCTCATGTTTTGGCTTCATGAAAAATAGTAGGGATGGGAAAAGTTACAGCACAAACCTTGCCTACACACCTCCCAAATATAAATGGTAATAAATTCTCCACTCTGTATAAGTTGGATGATTGGTATTCTACTTCTTTATGTGCTAAAGGATTTGCCTGTATTAAGTATCTTTAGAACTTTCAGTAAACTGATTCCGCCCCCCCCCCCAGCCCCAAAAAAAAAAGTCTTTTTTTTTTTTTTAAGTTGGTGGATAAAAGGATAAATTATTGTCTTTAAATTCTTGGGCTTCTTTCAAGTGGGTGCGAAGATATCTTGATGCAGTTGTTGTATGATTGAAGTGAAGTTTTTGCTCTAACAGCGTATGGCAGCAACTCTTTTACCAGGAAATATTCCTCAAACATCATATTTGTGGTGGTGGGACTCTAGGAATTATACCAACTTTTCCGTCCTTTTAAAGGGAATGAAAATATTTTTGTATTAGGCTATCTTGTTCAAAGTGCAAAGGGATGAGACCCAAGATTTTTTTTGTATAAGGCTATGTTGTATGAATTACGAGATTCATTTTATTATATTTAACTTCATGAAGGTTTTTTTTCTTGGTAAACTTGACTAATCTTTTTTGCTATAATTTGTAATTTTAGAAAGGATCATTGCTGAAAGTGTAATCTATAGCTTTGGAACTGTCCTTCTGGATCTGCCAAGTGGAAAACACATCCCCCCTAGCCATGTAAGTTACCTATGTTGTAATAGGTGATGTGAAAATTTAGTAATGTTTATGCCTTCATTCTTTGTCAGGATACATGTTTAATATACAGTCTACAAAGTTATGATGGTTATCAAGTGTGTTAGTAGAACTTGATTCAAAAGTTGCCTAAAATGGATTGTCTATGTGTTTAGGAGTTTGACTGTATTTTAGGAGCTTTTATGTTATCTACACTAATATGTGTAGGCTCTTGACATTATATGGGAAAAAAATATCATTAGCTTAATGTATTCACATTTGGAGGGAAAATTTTCTACAGAAGAAGCAACAGTTGTGGTTAATCTTGCCTCTCAGTGTTTGCAATATGAACCTAGGGAGCATCCTCATACAAAGGATCTTGTTTCAACTCTAACTCAACTACAAACCAAACCAGATGTTAGGAACATTGCTTTAACTAATTTATTTAATCATCAGTTCTAATTTTTATTGTTAGTCAAGCAATCCGTGAACTTAAGCATATATACCTTTTTTCAAATTGATTTTTGGATCTGTGACATTATATACACCCATTGTATAAAATTGGACAACCTTGTGCTATTTCTACAATTTCTTTGAATGTTCAACGTGGCTGGATGCAAATAAGAGTTTTTATATTATATGCATCTATGATGGAGATGTTTGCAAATATAAAGACCAATTTGAGCAGAAATCTTGAGATATTAGAACTTCAAATATATAACATCAATATTAGTCAACATGCCTAATGATAAGTTTATTTTTTCCTTTAAAAAGACCTATAGAAATTTTCCTTTAAAAAGACCTATAGAAATTTTCCTTTAAAGTTAACCAAGTAAAATTGCAAAATAATGTACAAACAGTCTTTAGTTTGCTTTAAAACATTTGCTTTTGGCCTTCTTTTCCTTTGCCTTGGCTGCTGCCTTCAATCTGCTTAAGGAGATTACTTGAAGTGCATCTAGAGATTTTTCAGGGGTTTCAGTCTGTCAAAACATGGCTAAAGACTACCACAACAAGTACCATTTAGTGGTTGTGGTCTCAAGAAGATCGAATGAGCAGTGATTTTTGTGAAGAACCTGACTATCTCTACATGTGTTCTGGATTACAAGTTCCATCTCATGTCATGCTTCCAAAGCATGAGAAAGCTCCATCGACCCCGCAACGCCCTCTTTCAGCAATGGGTGAGGCGTGTTCAAGAATGGACCTCACAACTATCAGATCTTAGTCATGACACATTACAGGGATGATGAAGGAATTATTAAGGTAATTGGCTTGGACTTGCATGTCATTATATTCTTATATTTGGTGCTGATTTGTTTATTTAAATTTGTGTTTGAGGGGTTACCAGATGCAAATGGAGGTGCATAGAATTCTTAAAGTCCATTTCTTTGGTGTCTTGAAAATAAGGACTCACAATTCTTGGATATTTCAAATAATTTGAGTTTCTTTTTTCGGCTTGGACTTTTCATCCTTTTTTTTTTTTTTTTTATTGTGATCATTTTTTCTTTCTGAGTGGAAAAGATTATAACTTGTATTTGCAAGATAGTCATTAATGCATATCTTTCTGGTATTGATTTGTAGCAATTTACATTTTTAATTGACAATTTCATAGGATGTAAGAACTTTAGAAGGTGAACACAACCTTGTATTGACTACTAGAAAATAGGCAGATTATTGTGTTCAATTATCTAAAATTGAATTTGTTATCTTGTTCAAGGACTTGCAAGAAATAGGTAGCTTAAAATTGAAAATGTTATCTTGTTCAAAGGGGTATGAAGAAGAACAGATTGACTCAGTAAATTGCTTCAACAAGAAATTTTGATGTGAAAAGCAAAGCAATGACTATGGAACGACCATATAGTTTCCACCATTTTGATGTCCAGTAACACTATAAAATACAGCACTTGAAAAAACATTCTTTTCTCGTATATAGATTTAAAACTCCAAAATTTATTTTCCATAAACTATTTCATGTGTTTGGGTTGTATAGATAGTCTCTGGTGTTCTGTTTGGTGTTGGGTCCGTCGTATTAAAATGTGATTCGAGTTCTGTGCATATTAGTGCTAGGATTATATTATTTTATTTTATTTCTTTTTGTTGAAAATTCAACTCCTGCATCTTGGATGATTTTGAGAGCCTGGCTTTAAAACATGGGAGCTGCAGGTATCTATCCTATTTAAGAAGAATTCTTGTGTGTTTCCTAATAGTCGGTTCTATTCAAAGGCCAGCCTTTTAGCAAGATTTTCATACATATTAGATTACTTATTACTGTTCATGCAACCATCCCTTTCTCATTATTATTATTATTTTTTAACTAAATTTGTAACTGAGTCAATGTTTTACTTAGGCCTGGTGAACCGGCCGTGCAGAGTGGGTTGCCTCTGTGATGGCATTTTTAACTTTAACCAATTTTGCCCATATTTTAATGTCCATGAGTTCGGTGTCATTGTTAACTGTTTTTAGTTGTGTTACTCTTTATATGATCTCTATCTTTAACCTGATCCATAAATAAAGTTTATCTTTACTTCTTCACTTTTTTTATTTTTATGTTTTATTCAAATTTTTTTTAAATTCTATTTTTCACGTACCTTTCCATATACTATTTGTTAGTATTTTTATTTTTTTCTTATTTTTTTTTCATCTGGGCATACGTGCAGCTCACGTTGCTCTTACTAGTATATATATATGGGTAGTGCTACAGTCCCGGTTGGGGGCTCCCATTAGGGTGTAGTGTTTTTTTTCATATATTTTTTAAAAAATTATTTTTTATATAAATTTTTAATACTTTTTAATATTTTAAAAAAATAAAATAAATTTAGAATATCATTAAAAAATACTTTCTTAATTAGAAAGTAAAAAAAAAATCATTAAAAAATACTTCTTTAATCACGAAGTAAAATAAAAAATATTTTTTAATGATTTTTTTTCTTTCTGATTAATGAAGTGTTTTTTAATTATGTTCTAAATTTTCAGCGGGACTCTAGCTTTTTTCTCTTAAATTTAAAATATCATTAAAAAACACTTCTTTAATCAAAAAGTAAAAAAAATCATTAAAAAATACTTCATTAATCACGAAGTAAAATAAAAAATAAAAAAAAATTATAATTTTTTAGTTTACTTTATAATTAAGAAAATATTTTTTAATGATATTGTAATTTTTATTTTATTTTTTAAAATATTTAAAATTATTAAAAATATTTATATAAAACAAAAAACTAAAAAAACACATATAAAAAACATTATAGGCCAGCGGAGTCCCCAGCGGAAATTTTAGAATCTTTATATATATAAAGTGTAACGGATTTTATAACGCGTTAAACGTAACGTGTGTGTCGAGAATAACATCATAATGCACTTCAACGAAATAAAAGAAAGGAGGCGACGTAGAGTATTGATTTGACAAGGACACAATTCTGAAGGCATTAAATGCAAAATAAGACTAAAATATGATAAATGAGGAAAAAGAAATTAGAAACGAGGCCGGCAGCAATGCAAAAAGAGAGAGAGAAATAGAAGAAGACTTCACTTTAGCATTTCATTTTCACTCACTTTACTGATTTAAACAGTAAGATAAGATAAATTGAAAAAATAAATAAATAAATAAATAAATTGAATAAAATATTATTAAAATATTATTTTTTAAGATTATTATTATTTTAAAATTTTAAAAAATTAAACAATTTATTATATTTCGTGTGAAAATTTAAAAAAATTATAATAATGAGATAAAATAAAATAAAATTATCTCTAAATTTAAATAAGACCTTAATCTCTCTCCATTCCTCTCCTATGTCGTCTTTATCATTTTCTATATCTCTGGTAAACCCGCGGTCTATTTTTCATTTTGCAATACCATTTACTTGTTTTCAAAGCTTCAATTGAAAAATAAAAATGACAGAAATGTAATACAAGAATTAAAGCAAAGAGACTCTAGGCTTCTAATCATGTGTATTGTTCTTCATTTTCTTCGGTCTATGTCTATAGAAAATGTGTACAACACTCCTTTATGTTCTTAAAGATAGAACAATAATAGTATGAATAGGGACTTTAGAAAACTTAGCTTTGAGTTGAGTTCATTTTAAACTTGAATCATAATACGATCCATTATCTCTCATTCGTCATAATCAATTTTAACAAGAAATAAATCCCAAGACTTGTCCAAAATTTAAAAATCCAAGATACATATAAATTTCTGCCATAGGTGCATATATCTCCTTATATTTAAAAGAGGTTATAGATATATAAACAGTAATGAATAGTATTTTATATTTGACATTTTTATTTTCCATCAATGCCCTTGCACAAAACTTTATTTTTTTCAAGTAAAGTTGTTGCTTTTATTTTTTTTTTTTCCGCCAGCCCACTCTTCCTTTTACTTTTATATTTTGCAACTCATGTGCTTAATCTATTTGAGTCTCTCCTGAATTATACTGGAGAATATTTTATTGATATGCATCTAGAAATGCCAAATGGGTAAAACGTGCCCAATGGGATTGAAGGGGTCTTTCATTTGTTTGTAAAGACGTTGTTTTTCTATTTTTGATTGGCTAATGTTGTGCATTTATTGGCCTAAAACAATTAGAAACCAGAAAAAAAAAATTAAAAATAAAGAATAGAATCTCGAAGATGTGTTGTGCATGTGAAGAAATATTATCCAATTAAATCACAAGTTATAAAATTAAGCATAAATCATCCTATTAATCAATTTAGATCACAACTTGAATATATGCCTCTTAGCCAATTTTTTTTATCTAAAATCAATAATAATATCATGAAATAATTGAAATATATTGGTTCTAGATGTATAAAATATACAATAATTCAGATAAATCAATACTTCATAAGATTGAAGATTCTGGGTTCGAGTCATTGATTGGTTAAACTCATTGCCATTTGAATTAGTAGTTTTTAACTGGAATAAGCTATATTATCCTCATAAATCTGATCATTAAATTTTCTTCTTCTATACTAGATGTTTATATTTTAGAATAATTTATTTTATAATAATACAGGGCAAACATGCTTAGTACATAATCCCACCGCTAGTGTATATATATATATATAGCTTATCTCAACACGCCAACTGAAATGTGCCCGTATTAAAATATTTTATTTCAATGCTTAAATCATTATAATTATCTAAACGAAATTTAAAATTTTATTCATAACTTTCCATCGGGATGAGAGGATGTTTTTTAAAAACTTATCAGCCACTTGCGAGAAGTTCATTTCGAGAGTGTGCATGTATTCCAAGATTAGGCAGACATCCGGTGCCAACGGCCAATAATTATATAAAATTATTATAGATATAAAGAGATTATATAAAAATAAATTTATAAATTGATATGATTTTATGTGATATATTAGATTTATTTACATAAAAAATAATTTTATAATCTGATTTATTATATTAAATCATATCAATTTATAAAATTTTTTTTTATATAATTCCTTTATAACTTAATTATTTCTCATAATTAAACGGAACAAAGAAAAAAATGTTGCAGAACAGCATCTCAGTTCTCCAAACTCCGAAGTGTCAACGCTGCGAGCCTGGGAAGGTCGATTATAAACGATATATTCACGTCTAAACGGTCAACACCATTAGCTCGTAACCCCATAACTTTACTCTGTCTCTTTCTAACTCCGTCCCCTAACCCAGTAACCCCACAAAAACTCACAGATACAGAGACACGGCTCAGAAATTCTGTGCGTAATTGAGAGGGAATGAGTATTAGAGATTTAATTACACGGGTCGACGCGATTTGCCAGAAGTACGACAAGTACGACGTTGATAAGCACAAGGATGCAAATGTTTCCGGGGACGATGCTTTTGCTCGTTTATACACCGTCGTCGAGGCCGACGCCGCGGCAGCCCTACAGGTCTCTGTGTGTGACCGTGTGTATTATTAGTGGCGGTGTGGGATGAAAGAAGGGTTGTTGTCTTGACTTTTGCATGTTTCCACGCTCTGTTTGGTTGCTGCGAAAATTGAAAGAAAGGCTAAAAATTGAACAATATGAAACATTGGACTTCATGTTTTATGTAGAGGGTACTTGCTGGGCTTCTTTTTTTTTTTTTTTTTTGTTAATGTTTTTCTTTGCGGATGAAGGGGGGACCCTTATGCTCTGTTTGTGTATTTGAGAAAATCTATGTAAAGGTAAAGGAGAAGAAGATAAAAGTTTGAATTTTGAAATTTTGGTATTTGAGAAACTTTTTAGTTAAGGCAGAAATGGTAGGAGGCTACGTTTTGAGCAGAGGTTTCTGCTTTTGGTGTGCCACAAACTGAGAATTGAAGAATTGGAAATTCTAACTTGTTCTATTATTGGAAATTATATGATTTTTAGTTTACCGTCGGTTTTTCAGAAATCAGAGGGGGCCGCCACAGAGAAGAACAGGGCAACTGCCGTTGCTATGAATGCGGAGATTCGACGAACCAAAGCTCGTTTGATTGAGGAGCTCCCTAAGTTGCAGAGACTTGCTTTTAAAAAGGTTAAATGCATTTTTCATATATCTTTATTATATAATCTCCAGTTGTTGTGGGGTGTGTGTAGATTACTTAAGCTGAACTTGTGGAATTTTTTTTCTTTTTTTTTTTCCGTTGATTAGATCCATTTTACTTATTATATTATACCCCTACCTTGCAAATTGCAAGATTTCTTGAGTATTTTGTGGATTTAAGAAGGGAAACCATTATATTCTTTTTGTAATATTTTCTTTTTGTCTTTTGCTAGACTCTACTTTGTGCCTACTGGTTGTAATGGATGTCTCATGTTGCCATGCACAAAACTGTTTGTAGGTCAAAGGGCTTTCAAAAGAAGAGCTTGAGGCTAGAAACGATTTAGTTTCTGTACTGAAAGAGAAGATTGAAGCTATTCCTGATGAATCTACTACTAGTGGAACTAAAGAACCTGGTGGTTCGACAGCTTCTGCCTCATATACTGGAATCAAAATTGACACAACTTCAGGTAACAATTATATTGAAAACATAAATCGTTGTCAACTCGGTTCTTATAAAAATGTAATCATTGTCAACTAATTGTATTGAAAACATATTATACCAGATGGAAGATTTGATCGTGAGTACTTTCAACAAACTGAAGAATCAGATCGGTTTAGGCAGGAGTATGAAATGCGAAGAATGAAACAGGCAAGTACGGATAAAGTCATAAAACAGGGATTGTTAAGTATGTCTAGCGGTGAGAGATTGGTTAGCTGCGGTTTTATTATAGTTAGTCCTCTTCTTTCATTTCTTTAATGAGCTAGGGATTTGACCTCACTTAATGGCTAATGGCATGCTTTTCGAAAGAACTACTTAGGGTCTGTATGTTTTTGGTGTTTTTCCTTTCCTGATGTCCAAGCCTTTATTGGATTTCATTTTTCTCTAAGTAACCTGCAGTGCCAACCCTTACAAAATACCTGTAAGATAAATTTGACTTCATACAGGATCAAGGTTTGGATGTTATAGCTGAAGGATTGGACACATTGAAAGACATGGCACGCGACATCAATGAGGTATGTTCTCTTACCATTCTCCACCACATGTTAAAAAGTTGCTTAAATCAAATTCTTCTTCCTGTAATAATATGAATTTGATGCACAGGAAGTGGACAGACAACTGCCATTAATGGATGAAATAGATGATAAGGTAATCTCCATCCTTCTGTCTCTTTGCCGGTGTCCTTTATCCTTGATTATCTGTCATGGAAGAATAGCACTGATTGGGAAGAATTTACATCAATCCCTCTCAAATAATGCTCTATCTAATTTTACGGTTGACTAGGCTGATGCGAATTTCCCTGTTGTTTCCCTATTGAAGTGTCAAAAAGAGTTGCAGGATCTTGACTAAGTTAAGTAATGTTGTTGTGACATCCTTTCAGGTTGATAGAGCAAACGCTGACCTTAAAAATACTAATGTGAGACTCAAGGAAACTGTAACCAAGGTACATGAATTTATGCAATTTTGAAATTTAGATTTTTCGTCCATTTTTTCAGAGAATTCCTCATCCCTCTTTTCTCTTTCCCTACCTCACATCCTTTTTGGTGCACGTTTTTGTTTTATTCAGCTGAGGTCCAGCCGCAACTTTTGCATTGATATCATTCTCTTGTGCATAATTTTAGGAATTGCTGCCTATTTATACAAGTAAGCTCCCTATCTTACTGAATTAGTCTTTGGTACATATTCTTCCACAAATTTGTATCTGGATAACCCCATAGTAGATGGAAATTTACTCACTACGATTCATATACTACTAGCAGCCATTGAGATGCACATTGGGAAAATGGTACAAGTGCATTGCTCAAATCAGGCTGGATGAAATTTTAGTTCCACCATTTTTCAGTAACAATTTTTTGAAAGTTTGTTTTCCATGACAATAGTAGATCTTCCTCCTGTTGTTCCCAGTAGTAGAGGCAGATCTTTTCCCTTAGGGAGACTGGACTATGCCCATGATAAATTAAATCAGAAAGCTAAGAAAATAAATTGCATACGCTATAACCTTTTTGGAAAGTAAACTTTGCCTGGCTAGTTAAATTTAGATGTACATACATCCATTCATGTTGGGGGTGATCTCGAGTTTTTTTTTTTTAAATAATTTAGAGGAAGCTAAGAAGAAACTTCTAAATTTTTTGAGGGACCGACATTACACTTTTTCACAAGGGCAGAACCATTGCCTACTGTGATTCAGTACTGCAGTTCTCTAATTTTCTTTCTATACCTGCTTGCTTCGTAGTTTATTTCACCCTTTGGCTTGCAATGGGGTCGGAAGACTGCCCAATTGCTTCTGTAACAAGTTTCTGATGCATTGAATACTATAGGGAACTGAAATTACTACGTTTGATCTTCCTTTAAGGCAAAATACTGCTTATGGGAGACTCAGTGCATGCCCCCTGCCCTGCCGCCCCCACCCCCTAAAAAACAAAAAATCCCCCAAGTTTTTGTATGGTTTCTCTCTTCCCTTAGAGGAAAATGAACTTTCCTGACTGTGAAATGTCTGAAGGCAAGATGGTATTAATGGAACTGATATGTCATATCTGTGAGTTCTCCAAATGTCATCAATAGGCACTTAAATATAGAGTAATGCCATGTATTACACTCCTATCCCACTTTGTAAATGCAGCACTTTTTATCACCCTTGGATCATTTATTACTTTTAAAAAAAAAAAAAAATACAAAGGTTGATGGACAATGCCACCTTATCATGTGGGAGGTAGTTAGTTTTAAGGATGTACCTTTTTATGCATTTCCAAGTCCCCTGTTTTCGTGTTTGTCCTCCTATGTCCATTGTGTCCCATTTTTATATACTCTTTGTTAGAGAAAGACACTGGAATTTTCAGTTGCCATCTAGAAGAACATGTTGACAAAGGTATTGCATATTTGCAGCGTGTTAAAGTGATATGGGTGCCCTGGCAACTACTACCACAGCTTATCCTGCACTTGCTGGAATATGGGATATCTGTGACTCTCCCTCATTTCCTGTACATACATACAATGTGCATCTCTTTTTTGTCGAATGTTACAGTAAGTGTGATACTTTCCACTTTCTCGATCTGTGAGTGGAAGATGGAGGAGCTTAAAAACTTCTTTATCAATAAATATTTGTTACTTATCAAAGAAGTCTGAGAATATCTGTGTTCCTTCTTGCTTAACGTTATGTGGTGATACCTCTCTCTCTCTCTCTGTGGCAACCCGCGGGGTTCCCCGGTGTTCTCCGCCTGCTCATACATAGCCATGACTCTGCCTGCTTTGGCGACCTGCAGGGCTCCCCGGTGTTCTCAAAACAATGTCTCTTTAATATGAAATATTATTAAATGCTCCCAAGAGTATGAAAATATGGAATTTTCATTCAATCGAAAGATGACATTTCATGAAAATTATTTACATCACTACTTTTTAATGATATGTCAATCTTATGACCATGCAATTGCATTTCGAAACTACTTAATAATTTATTCTCTAACGTTAAAAAATGTCTCCGAGTTTGGTATCGTATTATGTGTAATTCTTCAAACAGTTCTTCTAGGGGCAGTTGGGCCACGCATACGGTGGGCAGTCGGCTGACGTGCATTACATTTAAAAAGAGAGAGAGAGAGAGAGAGAGAGAAGAAATGCGGGAAAGAGAAATCTGAAAAGAGATTCTGTGTGGGTTTTGGCTTGTTCTTCAAGCAGACAAAATGTGGTCTGAGGCTTGTTCTTCAAACAGAGATTCAGAGCTTGTTCACATTGTGCTTTGGCTTCGTGTGTTCTACACATTGTGCATGGAGATAAAGTGGAGAAAATTTGGATCTGGAAGTTGTTTTTGTCTTCAGCGTCGTCTGTTTCCAAACTGGGTAGATCTCTCCTTGTCGGAAAAGTTGGTGCGCACTGGTAAGAGCTTCGTGTGGGTCTTCTTCTTCTTCTTCTTCTTCATGTGGGTCTTCTCCGTGGGCAGCTTCGTCCAAGGTTCATTGGATATCCAGATTTGCATATCCAAATTTGTCTTTGGATAAGTGCATATCAACTTTTGAGTCGGTGATGAATTCTCAGATGGAAATTTCTATTTTTTCTTGTATCTCTCCAGTGAAGTGTGAACAAATTATCAAGTTGACATTTTCAATATTCCCAACAGGAGGAGGCAGCACAATCATGAAATACTTGCCCTTCCAGTGAATGAGTGATTGGTTTTGCAATTATCAAAAGTAAAAGTAATTTCTGTTGCTAGTTTTAGCACTAATTTAAAAGGATTGATATGTGCCAAAATGGTTCTTGGGTTACTTTTGCAGTGGGTTGAAATGCATTGATAAATCTGGGCATGATGAAAAAGGAGGGAGGGAGAGAGCCAAAACGAACCGTTTCATTTTTCACCTTGGCGCCGTTTGCGCAGCGGTTACGTATGCCGCTTGTCTCCAGCATTTTTGTTCTTCAAAAGCCTTCCTTTTTCATTTCCTCCGTAGCACTGCTCTTGAATAATATATGAAAAAAACAACCTTGTAAATGCCAAATGGTTATTTTCATGCATCTATCATTTATCAATTTGAAAGCAAACAATGTTTTGGACGTGAATAACACTTCGTTTGGTTACACAAATGTGATGAGATAAGATATTTGTGAATAATAATAAGATAATTTGTATATAGTAATAAAATAATTTGAGTTAAGATATTTTATGGAGATTTGGGAAAAGAGAAAAAAATTGAATAAAAATATTATAAAGTTAAAATATAGTTTTTTAATATTATTGTTGTTTTAAAATTTGAAAAAGTTGAATTAATTTTTATATTTTGTTTGAAAGATGGGAAAAATTATAATGATTAAATAATAATTAGATTAAAAAATTAAAAATTTAAGATTGAAAAGTATTTATATTTGAATAGTATTTAGATGATAAAATAAGATGAATTAAATCACATAAAATGAGTTGAGATTATTTATAAAATCAAAGAGCAGTGCTAGGGTTGTACAAAGAACCGCCGAACCAGTCAGGATCGATGCAAACTAGTCGTCGGAGCTCAGAATTGGCTAAAACCGACAGGGAACCAATCGACCGTCAGTGATAAATAATCAAAACCGTCGTCGGCCTGTTCGGTCCCGATTTGAACTAGCCAAAAACCGATAGATCGACCGACGTCAGAACCTTTTTAAAAAAAATATATATCACTATTAAACGGCATCATTCTACTTCTTTGGTTTAGAAAAGAAATAAGGGGAATGGCGCCGTTTGGCTTATGCCAAACGTTCAAATTCCTGGACCCCTTCCATGTTCTTCTCCTCATTCCGTATGTCGTCATTCGAAATCAAGCCACAGAGCCAGGGCCTCAGCACTACTTCGCACCGTCCACTACTTCCCGCCATCTAGCCTTTGAGCTCTCCAACTTCAGCCTTCCGCAACTCTCCAACAGCAGTGGCAGCAGCGCAGCCTCCGCCAATCCACGTTCCTCTGGCAAACGGCACAACCCACACTCCACAGCTTGTAATTGCATATTTGAGGCATTTTTTTAGGGAGAATATGTTAGAGGGAAAATATATGCACATGAGATATTGTTCTCACATTCTAAACCTTGTCGTAAATGAGGGCCTTAAGGAGTGTGATGATGCCATTACAATGGTTAGAAATACAGTTAGATATGTGCGCTCCTCCCCTGTAAGATTAGACAAGTTTAAGAGATGTGCAGAAAATGAGAAAATTAATTGTAAAAAAATATTGTGCCTTGATGTGCAAACCCGATGGAATTCAACTTACATGATGTTGGAGGCTGTTGAGAAATTTGAGAAGGCTTTTAGGCGGATGGAAAGTGAGAACTACAATTTTCTCTCTTACTTTAAGGATGGAAACATTGGGCCTCCTAGAGTTGACGAGTGGGAGTCAGTGCGGGTTTTTGTAAAATTTTTAAAGATGTTTTATGATGCCATTTG
The DNA here is from genome assembly GCA_003123785.1 of Pterocarya stenoptera. Classification (NCBI taxonomy): domain Eukaryota; kingdom Viridiplantae; phylum Streptophyta; class Magnoliopsida; order Fagales; family Juglandaceae; genus Pterocarya; species Pterocarya stenoptera. The sequence continues at coordinate 38,912 of QEOT01009321.1, read as the reverse complement.
TCAATTTTCTGGATCTTTACATGTCACGGCAAACACAAATTTTTTTAAAATTTGTAGGTTCCAAAAAGAGTTGGCTAGGCTGAGTGAGAGTGATAATACTTATTTGATGAGTATGACCATAAGTATGAGAATTAAATTTGATAAGTATTAGAGTTCATTGGATATGATGAATTTGTTGTTATTGATTACAGTTGTTCTTGATTCATGTAGTAAGTTGGGGCTTCTTACTTTCCACCTGAAAAAAAAATTTATGATGATAATTGGGTTGAAGATTTGTTGTCGAGGGTGAGACATTTATTATCAGACATGTATGCAGAGTATAATGCTACGTTCGATTCTAGTTCGACTAGCAGAGAACATGTTCCCCTTCCAGCATCTGCACTTCCAAATGATGCTGAAAATAATCATGAGTCACAACTTTTTTATGAGTGGTTGCAAGTATCAACTACCTTTGGATCTACAGCTACCAAATCAGAGATAGACCGGTATTTATTAGATGGATGTAAGACATTTAGTCAATCTTTTGACTTGTTGAATTGGTGGATAGTAAATGAGCCTAACTATCATAGACTTGCAAGAATTATACGAGACGTGTTAGCCATGCTTGTTTCCACAGTTGCATCAGAGTCAGCATTTAGCAAAGGAGGTCGTGTACTTGATCATTTTCGGAGTTCATTGGCTTCGAAAACTGTTGAGGCACTTATTTGTACTCATAATTAGTTGCGACATCCTTCAACGCCAATTGATATTCGAGACTCCATGGATAATGTAGAAAGCTTTGTAGTAGAATCTGGTAATGTGTTTTTTTCATTCAATTTCCATATTCATTTACTTTTATAATTTAATTTTTATTTTTTTTCATTATCCTAATTTATTAATATTGATTATTTGATTTTTTCTATATAGAGTTAGGAGCATCGTTCATCTCAACTATTGATGACTAAAGAGTCGAAAACTGCATTGGCCATTGGGAATCTTCAAAAATGAAGATTTGTGAAATTTTATTCAAAAAACAGTTGTTATTTATTACTAACTTGCTTAAGACAATTTAGTTTTGTTTGTAATTTGTAATGTGTATTAAACATCTAATGGAATTTTATTTATTTATTTTTATTTATCTAGTAATTAGTATATAAGATAATAAGACTATAAAGTATAAGTAGTATATATTTAGTAGTTATTACTTACTAATAGTATATACATGACATTATAATTAAAAAGAAATTAAATATATAAAATTACAGTATCATAAAATTTTGAAAAAAAAAGTCTGAAATATAGATTATCTAGAATAATAAATTACTACATTGAATCCAAAAAGAGCTTAAATTGAGTCATCACATGGGCCAAAAAGAATGATCCAAACTAGCCTAAAAATGGTGGGCAAAACCGGTGACCGACCATGAGTCGGCCGGTTCTACCCCCATATAAGGTTGGTTTTTGGCCAGTTTTATAGGACAAAAAGATCTTATCGGTCGGTTTCGGTTTGGGTCCAAAACCGAACCAATAGGTCAGTTTTTCAGTCCTAAGTAATGCTACACCCACAACTCGAGACAAGTCTTGATAAGAGCAAAAAAATATTTTTATTTTATTTTTTTAATTCATTTTTTTATACCTTTAAATATACATATATATTTTTAAATTTCATAAAATCATTAAAAATTACTTTTTTAATTACTAAATAAAAAATAAAATTATCGAGACTCAATCGAGATAAAACTGTCGGTGGTAGTAGAATCGGTAGATTTTTTAAAGTCAAACGGTACACAAATTAAAATGAGCGGAAGGTACAGACGAATCTGTACTTGAAGGGCAAAAAACCTGGGCATGGGTCAGTGATTATCTCGGAAAATTGAGGAAGTGGCTACAGAAAAGTCAAAGCATTTACTTCAAAAAGACTTTTTTTACAACTGGGATTTCTTGCGATATTCAACTGTTAAGAAGAGTGTCATGAAAATTCAGTGTCCTTGGAATTTTCTCCTTCTCTTCTTCTCTCTGAACGATGCTAAAATAAAATTGAAATTTTTATTTATCTTACAAGGCTTTGGAAAAAGGTCAAAACTTCTATTTTAGGCGTCTAATCAAACTAAGGTTAATACAAAAATTAGAGGAATAAAACCCAAAACAAAAGGGAAAAAAAAAAGAAAGAAAGAAAGATGGAAGAAGTGTTGAGTTTTGATGTGATAAATGGGTCCTAATGCTTCTTTCATGTAAACTAAGGGTTCATTTGAACGTAAAAATCATATCATTTCATTTTATTCTATTATTATAATTTTTTCAAATTTTTATATAAAATATAATAAATAATTTAATTTTTTAAAATTTAAAATAATAATAATATTAAAAATAATATTATAATAATATTTTATTCAATTTATCTAAAATCATCTCATCTCATTATTCAAACGAGATCAAAAAATGTGGCAATTATGTTGATGAAGATTAGATGCGCTCGAACTTTAATGAGCTTGGGAGGTGGTTGGACCACATTGGCTATAATTTAAAATGGAAAAAATGTAAGGAAAAAAAAAATCAATGACTAAAGATCAGTTTTGGCCTCAGTCCAATCATTTTTTCATGCGACCATGTTTTATACAGTCTCATCAACAAGAAAGAAGGCAAGACATAATTACTCTAATTTATCTCATTTTATTATTATAAATTTTTTAAATTTTTACACAAAATTTAATAAATAATTTAATTTTTTTAAATCTTAAAATAATAATATTATTAAAAAAATATGATAACAATATTTTATTTAACTTTTATATAAAACCATCTCATCTTATTTTACTATCCAAACCTCACCTAAAACGACAGAAATATGCATTTTGCATTCGGAATTATTAAATGAGATCTATAGCATTTTTTAATTATAATAAGAAATTAATAAATAGAATTCTTTATCTCATTTCAAATTATGGTAGGGTGATCCTTGGTCCCCCACCTCCGTCCACCCTCATCTAATGAATGGACGTATTTTTCAACCAACCGTGCATACTTCACTTAGCAAAATTCCAAATAGAAACATACACGTATGCAATCCCAAATCTTCAAATTTATACCCTAAATCTTCACATTTAAATTCTAAAATGTAAATCAAACTTCAAATGTGTAGATCCAACCAAAGCTTAAAAAGAACAAGTTAGTCACTGCCACATCTTGGTCGTGGATCTCACATAGATATAGACAGCCAAACCATAGTTGTGGATCGTAGAAACTCATGGTTACAGCTTGGCAGTGGGTCTTTATACAGACCCACAACCAAGTCGTGGTTGTGGGTTGCAAAAAGTCGTGGTCATGGCTTGGCCGTGTGTTACCAAAACCCATAGTCATGACTTGGCTGTGGGTCTCTGTGTGGACCTATGTCCAAGCCATGACTGTGTTACCAAAACTCACAGTCACGGCTTGGTTATGGGTCTCTGAAACCCCACAGCCATGGTCGTGGGTCGTAGAGGCCGACGACCATGATTATAGGTTGCTTGGCTACAACCAGCTCGAGAGACTAGCACATGGGTCTCTCGGCTACAACTACTTTAAGTATCCACGATTATGGATATGCAAGAAGAAAGTGAAAATAAGGAAGAGAATGAGAATGAAAAGAATGGAAGGGTTGGAGGAGACGAAGAATGAAAGAAGAAGATGAAGGTTGAGCGGCAGGAGAGGCTAAGATTATGGGAGAGAGAATAGGAATGCCTGAATGAGATTTAGGTTTTTTTTACATATATAGTATGGGGCGGGCGGTTTGGTACCCCACTTCCCACCCATTTAATTTAATTTTAAATGAAATCTACGCACCTGCCCAAGGTATTACCCTTGCAGGCTGGGTGTGCCAAATTTCGAGAGCTTGCCACCTAAGTTTAGATTATTTGTCACAGTCTTAATTGTAGATTATAGGAAAAAGGTTGTACATTATAACTTTATAGGTTGTTTGATAGTTTGAGATTCAAAGTATAGAAGATGTAGTATTTTAAAAACGCAAAATTTATTTTTCTCTTTTTTAAAAGAAAAAAATTGATGTCAACGGAACCATTGTTGTAGTAAGATAATGGAGAGTGTTTGTTTGGAGTGGATGCCCCTTGACTCCCTTTCCTCTCCGACGAATATTTTGACCCTTTTATCAACCACTTCTTGCCCTTCAAAAAAACAAAAATAAAAAAGCTTCATTCCTTTGTCCATTTATCTTCTTAGCATCCAAAAGCAAGTTACTTAGGCTTTTTCCTTTGCCTTTTTCTGCTAAGCATTGGCTTTCTCTCATTCAGTTTTACTTGGAATCTACACACTTTGTCATCAAACTTTATGGGATGGTGACTACATAGCCTTTTTTTTTTCTTTTGCTTTTCCTGCAAAAAATATAAGAAGGGGAGAATGAAGGTCGGTATTATTTAAACATGACTATAATATCATTATATATATATATGAAAAATTCTTCTCATCAGTTATTATTCACTTTCTCACACCTCATATCTTATAAAAAATATCCTTATACTCTATGAAAAATACCTTCATATTTTGTGAAAAACACCCTCATACACTATGAAAAAATTATAGATGTGGAGTGTGAGAATAAATAGTGACTGAGGCATAATAAATCTATATATATATATCCATTGAAGGAATTATTTTGAGAGATGTAAATGATGATGGAGAACTATAAATTCTCTCCAAAGATGACGAAAAATGATAAACTTACAATTAGTTTACAACTAGATGACACCATGCCAACTTCACGTTGCAAATTCTTGCTCTTATAAAGAATAGATATGGTGTTTGCTTGTTTTCCTTTTTTGATCAATTTTTTTAAGCTAAGAAAACCCCAATTTACTGTATATATTCAACCTAATTTAGCATGAACATATATAGTAATATAGGTGGTATCTGGAAAGAAAGGAATATATAAATAAAGGGAGAGAAAAGGGATCACAGGTAGTATAAGCTCATTAATTATCTATCTATCTTTCCTTTATTTATTTTATAAAGGTAAGGGAGGGGGTGCTAGCTAGCTAGCTAGGCAATGTATCACTGCAAGTATAGATCCTAGCTAGACCCAAGTGGTTGAACCCAGACAAGTATTTTCAATCCATGACCCAATCATAGGGATTCAAACTTCACTTTTTAATTACTTGGACAAGTAGTTCAGCAACTTCTCCAATTTTCTATTTGCAGAAATGGAGTTTATGTGATGTCTCTTTGGAGGATGGGAGAGATCGATGTGACCTCCACTTCCCAAAATACAAAATTATTTAGAAGCTTGAATGCTGATGCACCCAACACACCATTACACATCAACTAGTATTTAAAATAATAATAATAATAATAATAATAATAATAAATTTAAATTTATTTTGTACTTAATGATGCTCGAGAAATTCGCTTGGACAATTCACATCATGAATCTATCTCTCACTCTACGTCCTAGAATTTCATCAAGAACTCGAGGAAATCTCTATGCTTAAAAAAGTAATGATATTTTAAATTTTTGTAGCTGTAATAATCCTAAGAGTAGTTGTGTGTTTATATACTGACTTAGAACATTCTCAATGGCTTATGTATAATACAAAAAATGTAAATTATTTAAATGATTGCTCATAAAATGAGTTCCATCCGATTATGTAAAATACAAATTGTTACAATAACCCGCTATATATAGCGGGTATTGCTCATCCTTTAAATAATTTTTTAATTATTTATTCCCTTGTTTCCTTTTACTTTTACATTTCAAAACAAATTATTTTAATTGTTCATCATTTAAAACACCTATATTTTATTTTATTTTTCTAAAAAATATCTTGGAAATATTATTTATCCAATTTTTTCTTATTTTGATTTTATTTTTAATTTTTATTTGGCTTATATATTTTTATTTTGTGTGTGTAGGATTGAATTATATTACATTGTATATAATAATATATTGCAAATATATAAAAAAAAATATATAGATATTACAAATTTATTAGTAGAAAGGAAATGTTTAAAAAGAATAAAAAAATATTATTTAAATGATATGAAAAAAAATAAATAAGTTGATGTATGATATATTATAAAAGTCAGTATCTAAAATAGAAAAAAAAAATTGGTGATTTATTTTAAATGATAAGATAAAAGCTCTAAATAACTTTAAAGAGGTTTCGATACTTACAAGTTCACATCCTTTATCTGTACTCATTTTTAAGCTATATGGTACCGAGTTTTGCTATATACAAATAAGTTTATGTACTAATTTGCGTACTAATATTGTTGCCTTCTAATTTTAAATTCAAATTAGCATTATTTTCAATAAAGTCTACTTTCTAACCAATCATATTGAATGGTGTACGTATTAGTGCACAAAATCGCTTACAATTAGATTTTTCCTATGGTACCAACTTATTAGCAAAAGGTTTTTTTCCTTTTACTAAGAGAGGGAGAAACTGTCTTGATTGATGAAAGTAATATACACCAAACTTCACTGTAAAAAAAAGGTATATTTCTTTATGACAATACCCAATATACCAAATTTGGATTCAAAACTCATAAATTTTGAAAAAGAAAAGAAATCATACTTAATTTACCATTTGACCATTAAATTATCAAACCTGTCACTTTACATCCCAAACTCTCACTCTTTTACAAATTTTCTCCACTTTTTTAAATCAAACTATTAAGATAATTATTATTTTTATTGGCACTGGGTGTCCAATAACAAAATCCTGACTAATATCAGGATGCATAGGCTCTCGGTAAAGAATTTTTCGCAAAATTATGCATTTATTTTTCTTCCATCTTAACGATTAAGATATTACTAAAATGATAAAAATTGAAACTTATATTTAGAGCTAAGGGACTAAATGAAAATTTTAATACCTGAATGATCCTATTTGAAAATGAATAGTAATTTATGAAGCTAAAGTGTGATTTTTTTTAAAAAAAAAAAAAAAAAAAAGGCACACTGCTCATTGAGTTGAGGTTAGTGGGTAAATTTTTTGGAGTTTTGTTAGGCAAAACTATGCGTATTTATATATTTAATTTCCCTCTTGATGTCACAACAAAATAGATATAATTCAAATCATCTTAAACTTAGAAACAATAGGAGAATGCTTACAAAACCATGGTCAAAAGATATAACACTACAAATATTCATTGAAATTCCATATAATGTGACTATTTCTCTTTAAATTAGACCATCCAACTCAATCAGATAATCAGACAAATTTTGGATTCATAAAATTAGGTCACATGTTTATTCATGACAGCCAGTTAAATAAATCAACAGCTAAAATGAGTTAACTCAATCACACATTACATTCCTAACCCTTTTTTTTTCTTCACTTGGGGGGCACATTCATTGGGATAAAATTCCCTAACAATTCTTAAGTTAATTCTACCATGCCTAATTTAAATATCAAGTAATGCTAAGTACAAACTTTAAATATACAAATCTTTTTGTAAAAATGTGGACCTCATTAAAAAAAAAAAGTAAGTTTTTTTACACTTTTCCATAGAGGGGTCCACTTTTTTTATAAAGAGTTTGTGCGAGACTTGTTTATTTGAGATTTATATATATTATTTCTCTTAAATCTCTATATATGCCTGACAAAATTGACTAACACCAAGATGATATATATTATAAATGATATTTGCAGTCATATAATGCAAAATTTTTTTGAAAAAAGTGAGTAAAAATAAAACTCAAATGAAAAAAAAAAATTCTTTAATGGAGGACTCCACTTTTTTTCAAAATATGTGCTTGATGTTTGTACACTCTATGACTGTATCTAGCATTACTATATATATATGTATGTATTATGTGTTGAGCATGGGGAATCGAAGTAATGAATACTGATATTAATAAAAACAAACCATATAATTTGGAAGTAAAATATGAAATTAGGCCTTGTGTGAGAAGAAAACATATATGGTTTCTCAGAACAAAATTACCTTCAAACCAAAATTCTTTTAAATACCAAAAAAAAAAAACTTGAAACTAACTTCCATCCATCTACTCGTTTGCATTAGTTTTCTTGTTAAAAACATAATACCAAAGCAACTTGCACAAGTTACTTAAAAAATAAAAAATAAAAAAAGAAAAAGGAAAAAAAGAAAAAAGTAAACTCACAGAAATTTTCATCCCATATTCCTTTTTAGTAGTGAAGCTCTAACACCTCTTCAAATTCCAAAAAAAATATGGATAATACTATTTAGTCCTATGATTTCAACCTCTTATTTTGATCACACGTGCATTTTATTTTATATTTTACATTTTTTTCTTATTGGTAAGGAATTGACTACTATTGAATTTGTGTAATTTTTTAAATATTTAGAAATATTTAAAAAAATGTTTAAAAGAAAAAAAAAAGTGCAATTGCATAACTTTAGGGACAAAAATCATAGGATTAAGTAGCAGCACCCAAACATATTTTAAATTATACCGTAAAGATTTGTTTATCTAAACATATTTTCTACAAGCCATGCCACTTTTAAAAAAGAAAAATTCTTTTTTATTTTTTTATATTTTTAACCATCATTACCACCATATAATTAAAAATTATTTATTAGTTTTTACTTATCTATTTTCTTATCTTAAATATTTTTTTAATGTTTTCTACAACATGACTTTTATAGAAGTGAAGTGATATCAAATATTCTGTGAATAATAATGAAAAAATAATGATAGAATATTGAATAATAGTGAATAATAATAAATGATAGTGAAAAGTATATACAAAATAATAAATAGTTGTTGAGTACTCTCCAAACTAGCCATTAACAATTGTCTTCTTATATCCCTATAACATCAAATGCCTGAAAAAATGTTTATTATTTTTTCACTCATATGTTATATTAGGAAATGATTTAAACGAATAATGATTAAAAATCTAATAAATAACTTTTTTCTTTATAAATCCTAAAAATATTTTATTGCTAAAATATTTGCTAAAATTAAAAAAAAAATACTCAATTTATACAAAAATTTTATACAAGTTTACATATTGATATGATTTAACGTGATCCATCGAATTGTAAAACTCTTTTCTTTTTTGTAGAATGAACTATTGTATTAAATTAAGAAGAATGTTACTCATTATCCTACACCACACACTTTACATATTTTGAAAATATTTTATTATTATTATTTATTATTTTATTTTATCTTGTTAAACTAATTGAATTGTTCTACTTATCATCCATACACCACATAATTGTTATAGGAAAAATGAAAAAAAAAATTAAAATAGATATGATGTATGGTGTCTGAGGATTAAAAGTAGAATTATTCTTAAATTAAATTGCATCAGCATTTAAACTTCATTGTATAAGATTTTTTGTTTCACGTATACAGATACTTTTCTTTATATATATATATATATATAATCTTATATACAAACAAACTATATAAACAACTAAAATAGTAACATAAGTGCAGGACTGTAAATTTGAAAAAACCTGGAAGAGTAACGTATAAGCCTAATGGACAAACTCTATAAAAGTTTTTTATAAAAAAATAAATAAATCCTATTAATAAAAAAATAGTTATTTTACACTTTTTGTTTGATGTGAGATTTTTTTTTTACAACTTATGTGGAACTTATTTATAATATGTACAAATCATTTCTCAACCTCAAATACTATAAATTAATAAGGTGCCACGTGTCGAAAAACCAAATCAATCAACAAACGGAGAATCCTGTCGTGCCACGTCACAAATCCTAAAATCAATTATATTATTATTATAAAAAAAAAAGATTTGGAAGACGCGAAATCACTTTCCTACCCTTCCATTCAAAAAACAATAAAGACTAAACGCTCCACCCGAGTAAGCACACCCTAGAAAAACTGCTACTGTCTCTCTCTCTCTCTCTCTACGGGGCTTGCGGGGAGAACCTAACCTCACCCACGACAAAACACAAAGCAATAAATTTCGCTTTAACCCTAAAAATTATAAACAGTACACTCGTCCAGATCACAGATCAGAGGGTAAGATGAAAACAAATTCTACGATAATCATCTCCAACGCACACACACAGACACGCCTTCATATACAGAATCTAATCCAACCCTATATATGTAATAAAACCCTACATCAGAGACTTTAACGATCGAGCTTTCACCGGCTTCCTCATCCGCTTCTTCCCGCTATCGCCGTTGGCCGCCTCGTCTTCGTCGTCGTCGTAGTCTTCGTCGTCCACGTACTCGAAATCCTCATTGTTATCGAGTTGCGAGGAGGAAGGAGTGCTTTGAGAAGCGTTACTGATGGATGCAGTGCTTGTTGTAGTAGTAATAGTAGTAGTAGTGGCGTTGCTGTCGACACGTTTGGGTTCGATGTGCTTGCTGATCCTCGCGTCTGCTCCTCCTCCTCCTCCTCGATGGCCTCTTTTTCTTCCCCACAGCGGGCCGAACCCAGAATAGTAATAGAATTCGTAAGGGTTGGCGGAGGAACCACCCTTCTTCGCGGCGCGAGCTCTCGCGCGACGAGCCCCAGCGGCCGCGGCCGCAGCAGCAGCAGCTGCAGCTGCTGGGGCTGATCTCCTGAAACTAAGGTTGCTGTTATTGTAAGACCTAAGAAGGTTCAAGTGATGTTCGCACAAGGATTGGCCTTCTTTTGCCTCGTTCCTACACTGCCAACCCTTTCCGTCGGTTTTCTGGCAGCAGGAGCTCCTTGCTTCCTTCTGCAACTCAAATTCGTTCCCCCTCATCCTTTCTTCGCCATGCTCAATCACTTTCGCTCGCTTCTCGACCATATCGTTATCGTCCATAGCCATATCCTCGGCCTTTGCTGCCACCGCGTCCATCATCGACGCAACACTGCGTGTACAGATAATATTTGAAGGCACAGACGGGCAGTGACTAGTTTTACATGTTTTCCGCAACAAATTTTGGATAATTACTCCCATATCATACAACTATTCCCAACTGAAATGGAAAAACCCTAATACCCCAGAAGAGAAGAATAGAACACAAATTGGAAAAGCTGTCGGAATTAAAAGAATCGCAGGAGGGTTTATTAGTTACCTCTCGTCAGCTCCAACAGAATCTCCCAGGCTCGCATTTCCCGTGAAGCTATCTTCTCCTTCGAACTGCAAGAACCGAAGGATAATAGAAAAAAATGAGAAGGACCCATTAACCTAATCGGCTATTCGGAGCTAAATACACGATAAAACTAAAAGAATTCGGGGTTTTCGACAACCCTAAATGTGGGGAAGAAGATAATGAAGAAAACCCTACAGAAAAAATGCAGGCTCGAGAGGAGAAACGGCGGAACAGACAGAGGGTTTAGGCAGATCTGCGAGAGAAAATGAAAGAAAGCGAGAGAGAAAGATTGGGGGACTGACCTGGTGCGAGTCTTGGGCGAAGGAAATCGCATCCCAGGGCGACTGGTTGAGCTGGCACACGTGCGTCTGGAGAGCCTCGGGAGCTGAAGGGTGGGAGAACCAGAGGGGTGAGAGCTTCGCGTTCTTGCGGATCCTCATATTCAAGAAGATATATAGAGATAACCAGCAGGCGGAGAGAGATCGAGAGATATTAGGGTGGTGGCTTTGTGTTTTATTATCTAATTTTCTCGCACTTTCTCGGGGAGTTTCTCTGGCTTTCTCTCTGAGGCCGGGTGGGGGGGGAATAGGGTGTCTGCCTGTCTGTCTCTCTCTCTTTCTCTCTATATATTGCAGATCTCACAGAACTCGATAATCAGGGTTTCTTATTTAACTTTCTGTTGCTTTCTCGGCCCTTCATATGTTTCGATTTTTATTTTTCTCGTTGTACATTTTTGCCCTTAGGTTTCCCTTTAATTTACGTGAAACAAAAAGCTGCCCGATATTCCACGTCATGATAGTTGTCCATCCATCCCAAAGTCCTTATTATTATTATTAATTCATAAAATTAGATATGAGTGAGAGGCCGAGAGAGGAAATAAGTAAGGAAATAACTTAACTCGTTCGTCTGGGGGGCTGGGTCAACCCAGCAGCACGGCGAGTTACAAATGCAGAATCACGTGGGCCCCTTTGAAAAGTCGCATTTAATGATGTTTTTTTTAAGGCCCAAAACCAAAAACTGGGGCCATATCAAATTTTGTTGAAAATAATGATAGAAACGGGTGGCTTCTGTGATGCTGAGGTGGTGAGGGTGACACCTTTTTCCAGATTAAAAATTTAGGGTGAAGGCTATTTTCGTAATTGAACCTCGTATAGTTTTAAAGGGGGAGTTAAAAGAGATTTTTTTAGTTTTTTTTTTTTTTTTTGGCTTCCTACAACAGGGGAGCTAGGGTGGTAATACAATACTGAACTAGATAGAAGTACTTGAGGATTGGGGTTTGAGGGGGAGCGTGGATTCTACGCGCCCAAATCCATCCATGACAAAGGAAGTGGGAAACACGTATGGCCCACATGAAAAGTCTCTGTTTTGAGTGTACTTGTAGAGGTCCACAAACGGACGGCTGTGATGTGCCTGATTGAGACCGATCAAAACATAGAGGTAACTACTGATCTAAATGCATTAAAAACTCAATTTCAGATTCTCCCAAGTCCAAGGTTTATGTCAATTTTTTTTTGTACCACTTTCCTGTTGAGATGTGCATATAAGTTGAAACAACTTACCTGTAAATTAAATAACACAAACTTGCCCAAACAAAAGTTGTCGGAAAAGAAAGGAAGGGTTGCAAATTTGCAACTATTTTGTTCAGATTTTGGGTGGTAAACGGAAAAAAAAAACAAAGCTTTAAAAGCACCACCTTTTCATCTTGATCTCCTTTTTCTTTCCACATCCATGATTGTATACATGAACAAGAGTTATATGATATATACGGTCGTGTAGTGTGTAAGTATTATATAGTAATTTTGAAAAAAAATAAGATTTATTATTAAAAAATTAATTTTTTACATATAGATTCTGTTTTTTTTTTTAAATGATTGTACGGTACTTGTGTACTCACAATTGTAACTATCATTTTTCTATGAAGAATATATTCTTGGGTTTGGTCTGTTGTGTAAAAAAATACTGTAGCATTCAACTTAGTTGCAATCTTAAAAAATCATTAGTTTCATGCTGTTGATTTATTTATATATATATATATTATATATATTTATATATATCCTCTAGCTTTGTTTTCTGCCATAAAACACGTTTAGTTTCAGGCAGGATGGATTTGAGAGAGATTAATATGTTTTTCCAATCCCTCAAAAGCAATAGATCAACCATCATGACACTAGCAATATTGGCAAGTTTTCTACAAATCCCCATCAGTTTGGTGTAAAGTTTTCTGCTTAATTAATATATATAATCCAAAAGAACAACGAATCCAAGGTTAAAAAAAAACTGTGGTCAGTGGGAATTATTTCAGAATGTCATCTCAATTCTCACACATGATCATGATCTGGATCTTTCCCATCCCCATTAACATATATTATTACTGGCGAGTGGCGCGTCCTTAATTTATAGCAGAGATGACAACCTTTTTAGTCTTTTTCTGCAAATGTTTTTCTTTTCCACTATTTATTTGAATGATTATCAACAGATCACATCTATAGATCAGTACTCATTTTTTGGTTGCTAGATTTGATGATCTTCCGCTCTGCAAAGAATCAAAGAAAAAACACACCTTTTTTAATTTGACTTCTCTACCAACTTTCTAGGTTTTCTTCTATTTCTGCCATGCATTGGAATGAAAGCGAAAACTGAAACAGAATGGAAGAACAGGCAAATGCTTTTGAAAAATGTGATTGGCAAAGTATCATATCCGACCCATCGATCATCAACAAGAACAAAACAAATCAAGATCGTCGAGGAAGGGAAAGTCTTCATCAAGAAACAGATTACGATCAATATATTGTACCATGTATAAAGTAGAAGACGAACATGAAAACAGGATGAAAATAAAGAATATTAGAAAACAGCTTCAGTCTCAATAGAAAATTTTTTATTTCCCAATTAAATGGAGTTTTTGTTTTGGAAAAATAAGATTTCAGATTTTACCGTTCTGTTGCTTAAAATAGCAACTGCATAAAACATTAAGAGCAATGGCGGCCTGGACTTGAATATATAGCAGAGTAAATAGGAAAACTACAATCTGCTTTCGAACCAGAATAGCCTTTGGGCTCCGACAGAAGTGCTTCTGCTGTGGTGATATGAAAGCACTAAACTTGAGCTTATACTCCCAGATACAGCCTTATCATCTGCTGAAAACCCTAAAAATCGTAACATATATAGAATAATAATCGAGCCAACCGAACTGACCATGTAGATTTTCATTCGTTCTTGTAAAAATGGCCTATCTAAATCATGGGTCTGGTTCAATTACCTAGATTCAGAGCGACAGAAAATAGATAGTTAGATGGAAGAGAAACGAGATTTAGGGTTGATGAATGCAGGGAGAAAAAATCGAAATGCACATAGAAATCATCATGTTCAACCCTAAACCTAAATCTGAATGCATTTTTCTGCAAAGATAAGATAGAACAAGAAAGAAAGAAAGAAAGCAAGAGATAAAGAGTCTGATAGGATGGAAAAAGAATCTTTGTAAGTTCAGAGAAAAGTTGTGCAGAGGCGCATCCAGGGTAGTTGGAGACGGTTTTGTCAGATATTGGGGCCGCGAGACTGGTTCAGCTGCATTTGAGAGTTGCGCTGATAGTACTCCTAGATGGGATTTCTGGGTTTGTAAAATGGTCAAGTTGATTAGGTGCCGTGAGCAGTGGAGTTTCATGGAATGGCTATGGCTGTGCCCGTGATGATCCAGTTTTGCTATCAATTCTCAAAACTCAACTGGGTTTTGACAGATCAAACTCTTTTTAAAAAAAAAAACTCTGATCATATATACGTGCAGGGCCACTGCGGTTAGATGCCTGTATGTGTACCTGTGTATGTGAGTGCGTGAGAGAGAGAGAGAGAGACACAGAGAGAGGAATTTCTCTTTCCTTTCTGCATTTTCAATTGCTCCAATGTGAGATGATGTTGTAACTTGTACCTAAGCTACATAGAGTCATGGCAAAGACTGAGTTTTCCAAACAAAAAAGAGAAAAAAATGGCATAGACTGACAAACTAGCACTGTTTTTCATAATTGGTTTTTGTTTGTATGTTTATCTCTCATAGGATTATGGAACACATATATCAGAAATACTGCGTCTATAAACATGCCATGATGCCACGAACTAAACTCATAAAATCACTTGATTTATGGTATAATAATAGAATTTGAAGGATTTATATTACATATAAATTCTATGATATAATTTAATTTAGAACATAAATTTTAGAATTTAAATTTTACAAATCAGATTTAGTGTAAATACATTTAAATAGCAATAATCTTTTATTATAAAATGTTAATAATAATTTTTACAATTTAATATATCGGAGCAACATACATTTATTTTTATTTTTATTTTTATGTGATTTCTAGATAGATTTAACAATTTTATTTTATTTTTTAAATTCTAAACATGCCTTTTCATACTTAACTTTACCTTAAGAAAGGTGGCTTGGATAAATTTCGCAACTCAAAAATATAATATTTATTATATTTTTTTAAATAGATTAAATGCTTGATTTAATTTTATGGTGTACAAATTATACGGTTTTTTTTAATAAAAATTAGGCTTATTATTAAAAAAATAATTTTTTTTATATAAATTTTAAATTTATCTATTTTTTATTTAAAAGAGAGTTTAGAATTTGTACACGTTAAAACTACAAATATTATTATTTTTTAAATAATATTTGAGTGAGATTAGGAATGGATGAGACCTATCACACAGAAGCCACAATCCCATTTTGAAAAGGAGTATTCGAACTCCCGTGATAGCTTAAGCTTTCTAATTTTTTTTTTAAGAAATGTGGGTAAATAAAAAAGTTGAAATAAATGTTTTCGTTCTTCTCAAAAAATTTCTATACATTTCACAAGTGAATTTGTACAACTCTTGTATTGAGTTATTTTTTATTTTAAACTTAATATTTCGATTTATAAAGTTTTGGATTCAAAGACCTTGATATTTGGTTAGAGTTATACGAGTGACCTTCCTTATCATTTTTAGAGTAACATTATATATAAGGACAATGCTAGGGTGACTATCAAATGTGCCCACCAAATGTACTGCATACTAATACAAATGAGTTTTTTTTTTTTAAACATTTTTCAAACATTCTTAATCATTAAGAAATAAAAAATAAAAAATGTATATAAATTCACTAATAGTTATTTCTTTAACCAATAAGAAAAATAAAACATAAAAAAATAAAAATTTATGATTGAGCACATTTGGTTGGCATATTTGGTAATATTATCATTTGTCAATATACAATTTTAAGCTAAGCCCTGCTTCCTTTGAAAAAAAGTATGATCTATTATTAAAAAAATAATTTTTCATATATATTACTAATTTATCTTTTATTTTTTAAAAAAAGTGTGTGAGACTTGTACAACTGTCAATATTACTTCTCATTCTTAAGATGATATCCTACTAGGTAGTCCAATCCCAACAATTATTTTAAAATTTAATGGTGATGATTTTACCATATCAGATGTTATAGAATATTCATCGTCTTAGTATTTTCCATATTTATAGAGTAATTACCTTTGGATTTGAATAAAAAATTATGAATTCTAAAAAATCAATTAAATAGAATATTTTCAAAAATCTAGAGAGTAAATTAAAGGAATGGCGAACAAAGAAAAGGTATGCATGATGGGAAATGCTAGTTGTCTTGAGTATGGGTCCATATGTAATTTTTTTTTATTTAGTAATTAAGAAAGTATTTTTAATGATATTGTAATTTTTTTTAAATATTTAAAAGTATATAAAAAAATATAAATAGAAAAAAGAAGAAGTTAAAAGGTCTTATCGAAAGAATTTGTCAATCTTTGATGAGTGTAGCACGACTCATGCATGATAATTGCTTAGCTTTGACTATAAATTGATGGAATGCTTGCCGAATGCCATTAATTTAAAATGAGAATCGACTAAGTGCCTTTCTTTAGAAGGTAAAACTTCTATATTTTATCATCTCTTGATCTCTTTTTACAGTTTTTTTTTTTTTTTTCTCTCTCTCTCTCTCTCTTTCTTCTTTTGTCTCTCCCTTGCAAAGACTTTTTACTTTTTGGTACGAATTTGAGTGGGGGATCTCCTCCTTCACTTCTCCCTTCCCACTTCTCCGCTAAAGCTTACAAGTCATTATTGTAGAAGTTTTCATGTTTTCTCTTTCTACTACGGTGGAAAATGACTTTCTATAGCTTTCAGAACTTCTCTGAGCTAATACATGACACTCCTACAGATTCCAAGCCATCAATCAAAAAATTCCAAGAAGTCGTGTCTCAATCCAATATGACCATAAATTTAAGAACTTCAAAATGATAAGTGAATCCCACGTGCTGCCTGTACCTAATTTGTTTTTATAAATGATATGAATTGAGATAAAAATAAAAATTAAATAAAATATTATTAAAATATATTTTTTTAATATTATTTTTATTTTAAGATTTAAAAAAAATAAATTGTTTATTTTATTTATGTTAGAATTTGAAAAAGTTATAATAATTAAATAAAATAAAAATAATTGTAAAATAAACTATTGTTCGAGATGAGAATGACTGGAAATTTAATACTTTCCTTGCCACACGTACTGTTTCAACAGATTTTTCGACATCAAATCTTATAATTAGTGCTACCTAAAAATCTTTAAAATAGAAATAGTGAGTTAAGATGAAATGAGTTGAAATGAAAATTGAATAAAATATTATTAAAATCTTATTTTTTAATATTTTTATTATTTTAAGATTTGAAAAAATTAAATTATTTATTGTATTTTGTGTAAAAATTTAAAAAAATTATAATGATCAGATAAGATAAGATGAAATAAAATACTTCTTGTATCCAAACATAACCATTACTGTCAATATGTAGGTCCCATATGTCGATAAAACAATCAATATATACTAGGCCTGCAACCCGGGCTATGCCTAGGCTTGACCTGACTTGGCTCGTTTCCCAGGATAATACAACCCGACCTGACCCAAGTCAAGTCAACCCATTTCTTCTCAAAGTCTGAAGCAACCATTCGTGATTGTCAAACTGATCCTCTTCAACTACAACCCGCTCAAAAAGCATCACATTTCAACTCCAACCCACTCGAAAGCAAAACCTCCATAGCCAATATCTAAGTCCAAAAAGGCAAAAACCCATTATCCTCTTCCATTTCTTAATTGTGGCCATTGCTTTGGCTTTAGTCCTACCCTCCTCGACCCTTTTCCCAACAAAACAACTTTGATCCGTGCCCTCTTGACTTTGGCGTCCTCCAACAGCTCATCCAAAATTCCAACCGCCCTAAAAGTGGACCTTGCCACCAAGTGCCAATACATCTGCCAAGGCCTCCGATTCATCCAGTTTCATTACCTCTAGGGTTTCCAAACCAACTGGATCACCAGCTACAAGCCTACAACCAGCCCTTGAGAACAGCTTCCCTACATCTCTTGCACCACTAGCCTCTCCACCCTTTAGGCCTTGTATCCTCTAGCGGCAACATCTCTGACTGCACTGCATACCCCTCAATTTATGTGGCTTGCATGATGGATCTTAGCCCCCTGACTGATTCTCTTATCCATGGTTGTGGAGTAGGGAATCTTCTTCAAGCGTAAAATTTTTTTGACAGTTGGTGCAGCCCTATCTACTGCAGCATCTCACAATTACAATAGAAACCTCTGAAAGGCCTCACATTGATAAAAACCGATCATCAACTATTAGGTCTTGATCATAAAATCCCTCACAACTTATAATTTGAAGCCTGCTTAAGAATAAGATAGAGGAATCACAAGTTAGATATTGTGTGGTTGGCAAACAATGATGGATTATTTTTGGTTGAAATACACGAGACTTATAAATCCTTTAAAGAAGATCAAAAAAACTATATTTGGGTTGTGACAATCAATTGAAATTAATTGATAGTCAATCAAAGTATTAAATGGCACCTTATTGTACAATCACGCAATTTCCTTCTTTTGTTGAAGGGTAAGGTGGTGGGGTTCTTTGTTTTTTCTAAAACAAAGAAAGCAGTCTCTAAGGTGTTAGCTTGTAGAGTTTAGTATGGAGGAGGATTTGTCCAATCTTTGAGCAAGTTTTAAACTCACAAATGAAGAGAAACAAGAGGTTAAGATCACATGTGAAGATCTTCATGCAACATATAAGCATGGGAAATTTTGTCTCACTACAAAGATAGCTGCTGATAAAGAAGTTAACATGGAAACTTTCAGGGCAACAATAGCAAAGGTATGGAAACCAGGGGGTCGATCATCTTTCCCAGAAGTAGGAAGTTAGAACCTAGTCTTAATTGAATTTCGAGAGGAGGACCAAGAACATGTTTTCAAAGGAAGACCCTGGTTCTTTGACCATTACTTAATTTGCTTGAAAGATTTTGATGGAAGAACGTAGCAAAGGACATCACATTCACACAGGCGTATGGAGAAAATAGGTGCAGCTATTGGCACAGTCATAATGGTTGATGTGGACAAGAAAGGCATCAAATGGGATAAATACTAGAGAGTTACAGTGCAATTTGATATCACAAAGCCTCCTGTTAGAGGAAAGTTCTTGTCAATAGAAGAGAAATAATTGTGGATCCCATTCAAATACAAATGCTTGCACCTTTTTCGTTTTCAATGTGGAGTCATTAAGCATTAAGGCAATGCCCGCTCAAAGTTTAACAATGGCTTAGAGCTGGCACAATCAATATGGATCATGGCTTAAAGCTAGTGCATCCATTTCATTTGGTTTTGATAGCTAGAAAAAATGTGGTGATAAAGGTTAAGAGCAGAATTATGAGCCATGACCTAGAAAAGGAAAGAATACCAAGGGAGACCAAGAGAAGGAAATTGCCAAAATATCGCTAGAGAATTAAAACCAAGAGGGGCAGCTGAGGATTAAGGGATCAAATAATTTAAGGGAGAGAATTTAGGAAAGTTAACATTTGACAAACTATCAAGGCATGAAATTGTACAGAATCAAGAGGACGATCACCACCCAAAAGGAATTTCAGATATAGGATCAATCAACCTCTCTCTAGTAATTAGAAATTTTTCGTTAATACTAGAGAAACAAGTAATTTGATTTGTTTGGACAGCAGGAATAAGTATTATCCTTTTATGCTCACCAAACAACCTGTAAGTCAAGAAACATGTTATCTAGAACTAGCAAAGAAGCTCCAGACCTCTACTAGGAAATTGAAAAAAGATGGCCACTTGGAAACGTAAAGCTAGGGAGAATCCAAAGCTGTTTTGTCTGATAAGGATAATCCCATGGGACTTGCATTATTTGACAACATAAAGAAAAGGGAATTGGTCCTCATGGATATTGATGATAGTCTTGATATTCTTCTAAAAAGCTCAGAGGTGATTTATCAGTTGGACTCCAAGAGCAAATAGTATTGGCGGATGCTGCTTAGCAACCCCGCCAAGCCTAATGATCCTCTTAAGTTGAAAGTTTCGAGGGCTTGGAAACCATCAGAAAATTCGTAAACTTCACCACCTAATGAAAGAGAAGCACCCATATTTTGTATTTTTAAAAGAGACAGAATGTAGAAGTGACAAAGTAGTGAGACTAAGGAACACGTTGGCGTTTGATAAGAGCTTTGTGGTGGATAGCAAGGGATGGAATGGGTGATTGGAATTCATGTGGAAGGACCAGTTTCAAGTTCATCTAGACACTTATTCCCAAAGTCACATTTCACTGATGGCAGATAATTAGCAAGACAGTGGAAAATGGTGTTTAACTGGGTTTTATGAGAATCTTGTTACTGCCGAAAGAGATGAGAGTTGGAGGCTTTTAAATCTTTCAGTCCACCTAGTAACCTATCATGTCTATGCATGGGGGATTTCAATGAAATTCTCACTCAAGATAAGAAATGTGGTGGGGCTTCACGACCCAATAAGCAAATGGAAGGATTAAGAGGAGTAATAGAGGAGTGTGGGCTAAGATACTTGGGTTTTGATGGGTTGAAGTACACATGGTGCAATAATAGGGAAGGTACTGGCTATACAAAAGATTGGACAGAGCACTTGGTAATAGTACATTGATCAATACATTTATTCATACCAAAGTCAATGTTCTTGCAACCTAAAGTTCTTATCGTTGCCCTCTTCTAATCTCTTCCACCAACCACACTGAAGCTAACAAACCACAAAGGAAGCCTTTTAGATATGAAGCTAGTTGGTCTAGAAAAGAATATTGTCGTGCAGAAATCTCTTTTCAGCTTGCACATTATGGTTGCCTATCTATTCTCAACGCGCATCCTTTTAGAGGCCAAAATCCACTGGTTTCCCATATGAATCCCCATTTTTAGTTTTTTTTTTTTAGCTTTTATGGTAATATTTCATTTTTCTTTTAGGAAGTGATTATGAATCCGATTTGGGCTAGATTTTTGACAAATTACTTCTTTTATTATGTTTTTAATTTTGGTGTGATTATTGGGATTTTGCTATTTTTGATAAAATTTTGATATGGTTGATTTTCAACTATTACAACCTGGCTTAGTTGATTTCATTATTCTTGAATTTTGATAATTTTTATTTGAACATTAGAGTCATTTTCTCTCTGTTTTAGGCAATTCTCTTATTTTTCTTCCCTGTGAATTATATGTTGAAACTAGCCTACAAAATAATATCTATTCTATTCGGCATCAATTGGCATCAGAGCTCCAACATCTTTCCTAGGGTGATATCTCATCAGTTTCCATAGCTGGTGGTTGTGGTAGTGGTCATCGTTGACAGACTCCGAACGAGGAAGTTTTGCACTGTGATTATAGTGTTCAAGATGCGATTATTGAGGATTTGTAGAGGCAAGTTGAAGATTTAATTTGGCATCTAATAACACAAGATATCAGTGATTGTGAGATGGAAAATCACGATTCGGATTCCAGTTTCAAAAACTTGTATTATAATCATGCTCTATTCTGAGAGTACTGTGGTTGGGAGGAGCATCATGGGGACCTCGGTTTTAGAGTTGATTTGCCCGAGTTTTCTGGTATGGTACAGGTTGAAGGGTTCATTGATTGGTTGAATGAAATGGAGTGGATCTTTTATTATATGGGAAGTCTCAGATCGTGTCAAAATGAAACTGATCACCATCAAACTCAAAAGTAGAGCATCTACGTGGTTGTAGCTATTGATGCAATCATGAGACACGCAGGGCAATGCCAAGATTACTGATTGGGAGAAGATGAAGGGTCACTTCCTTCCTTTCGGCTATACTCAAACTCTCTTTTAGTGACTTCACTCGTTGAGGTAGGGATGAGACTAGTTGATGATTAGAACGAAGAGTTCTATCAATTAATAGTCCGGAATGATCTATATGAGATGGAAGAGCAAATGGTGGCTTTGTATTTGGGAGGATTACGGTAGTCCCTACAAGATGTCCTCAACCTTCACTCGTTGTGAACAATTTCTGAAACATACAAGCATACACTCGTCCTGGAGAAGTAGCAGAATAGGAAGCCAGTGATCATTAGCAATCCAAGCAATCGAGCAATTCGCCCTCAAGAGCTTCACCCCGCCCAGCAGCCATTGCAGGGTTAGAGTTCTAAGTCCAATATTAGATATTTCAGATGTGATAAACATGGGCATAAAGCGTCTGAGTGCAGGAAGCTTGCTAATCAAAAAGGCAAAAATCTCTTGATCGAGGAAGACGTGGTAGAAGAAACTAAGGAGATTAGAGAGCCAGTGTATGATGATGATGAGAATGGAGACGTGTTGTATGGTGATGGCCATGAGACCTTTGTCGTTCATAAGAGTCTAATGACTCCCAAGGATGATTCAGGAGATGATTGGTTGAGAACCAATATTTTCCACATGACCTGTACAGTTGCTAATAAAATCTGCAATATGATCATTAACAGTGGCAGTTGTGAGAACATGGTGTTTGAAGAGGCTACCAAGAAATTATAGTTGAAGACAGATCGTCATCCCAAGCCGTACAAATTGTTGTGATTAAATAAAAGCAGTGAGGTAACGGTCGATAGGCAATCCCTAGTGTCGTTTTCGACCGACATAAAATATTTTGATAATGTGATTTGTCGTATCTATGGATGCTTGTCATGTATTGTTAGGTAGGCCTTGGCAGTATGATCACAATGTTATTCACGATAGGCGGAAGAATACGTATTACTTTAGTATCAAAGGAAAGAAGATTGTGTTGGCACCTCACCGGAAAGAAACCACTCCTACCCCGGTAGTTAATACTACTAACCTACTTTCTATGTCCAAGCTTCTAGAAGAGATTGAGCGTGAAGTTGTGATTTATGCCGTGTTGCCTTGTGGGAATAGTCTAGTAGACGTGAGTCCAGATTTACCAGTAGAAGTGCAGCAGCTATTAGCAGAGTTTTCAGACCTAATGCCAAAAGATCTTTCTCCTAGGTTGTCACCTATAAAGGATATTCAACATTAGATTGACCTTATTATGGTGTCAAAAATAGACCTGCATATCGCCTCAGTCTCAAGGAATCTTAAGAGTTGCAGCGTCAGATGGTGGAGTTATTGGAAATGGGCTACATCCATGAGAGCATGAGTCCATGTGCAGTCCCTGCCCTGCTAGTAACGAAGAAAGATGGTTCCTAGCTAGTGTGTTGACAGCAGAGCAATCGACAGAATCACAGTGAAGTACACGTTTCTCATTCCACACCTAGATGATATGTTGGATCAATTGTCCGGTTTTAAGGTCTTCTAAAAGATTGACCTTAAAAGGAGATAGCACCATATCAAAATAAGGCTCGAAGATGAGTGGAAGACGGCGTTTAAGACGCAGCATAGGTTGTATGAATGGATGGTTATGCCTTTTGGGCTGTTCAATGCGCCCAATACATTTATGAGGTTTATGTATCAGGTTTTACGTCCTTTTATAAGGAGATTCATTGTAATTTATTTCGACGATATTCTCATTTATAGTCCGTCATGGGCATCACACTTTGATCACCTTTAAGCTGTTTTTGATATGTTAAGAATGAAGCATCTGTTCATCAATAAGAAAAAGTTTTCTTTTTTTACTACTTCTGTAACTTTCCTTAGTTTCGTTGTATCTACTGATGGTATTTATGCAAATCAGTCAAAGATCGATGCGGTCTTGGAGTGGTCCAAACCTAATACCTTACACAATGTGAGGAGTTTCTATGGATTGGCGTCCTTCTACTGCCGGTTCATTAGAAACTTTAGCACTTTGATTGCTCCTATCACAGAGTGTCTCAAGGGACGTGACTTCCAGTGGTCTAAGGAGGCAAAAGCCAGTTTTCAACTGGTCAAGTAGAAGATGACAGAGGCACCTGTTTTAGCACTTCCAGATTTTGATAAGGTGTTCAAAGTCAATTGTGATGCATCTGTGGTTGGCATTTGTGGCGTTTTGAGTCAGGAGGGACAACCGATAGCCTTTTTTAATGAGAAACTGTCAGGGTTGAAAAATAATTATTCCACTTATGATATGGAGTTTTACGCTATAGTTCAGTCCCTGAAGCATTGGTGTCACTCCCTAGTACGAAAGGAGTTCATTCTTATCACTGACCATGAGACCCTGAAGTACATCAATGGCTAGCATAAGTTGAGCAGGCCACATGCTAAATGGGTAGTATACTTGCAGGAGTTCACATTTTCGTTGAGGCATCAATCAGGAGGTCTGAATCGCTTACAGATGGCCTGAGCCGTCGTACATTACTCCTCACCACCATGAGCACCAGAGGATTTGAGGTTTTCAGTGATATGTATGCAGCAGATCCTTCATATGGGAGGATATTTCAGGAGGTAAATGATGGTCAACAAAATAATTTTGTTTTGTATGGTTATTTATTTTCAGGATGACAGTTGTGCATCTTAGATTGTTCATTAAGGCAGCAAATTATTAGTGAACTTCATAGCAAGGGTCACTTTGGGCGAAATAAGATGTTGGCCCTAGTCTCATCTGATTACTATTGGCCCAAATTGACCAATGATGTGGCTCATTATGTGGAGCGATGCTATGTATGTCAGCGGTCCAAGGAAGTTCTCACAAATGCAGGCATGTTCACCCCTTTGCCTGTTCCTAAAGCCCCTTGATTCGAAGTCAATATAGATTTTGTGTTGGGCTTGTCCTATACCCAATGCTCCATGGATTCTATTTTGGTTGTGGTTGACAGGTTTTTCTAGATCGCCCATTTTGTAGCTTGCAAGAAAATAATGGATGTTGCTTAGTTCCCCAGTCAATCACTTCAGATCGTGACACCAACTTCATTAGCCTTTTCTGGAGGAGTTTATGGGAGAAACTCGAGACAAAATTGAATTTCAGCAGCGTCTACCACCCCTAGATAGATGGTTAGACCGAGGTGGTGAACCGGAGTTTGGGCAATCTTTTGAGGCATTTGGCCAGAAATAAACCAAAGCAATGAGATCTGGCTCTCCCCTAAGTAGAATTTGCCTATAACAGATCCAAGAATAGAACCACACGACTTAGCCTATTTGAGATTGTCTATGGTCAGAACTCGTCCGGTATGCATGACTTAACCCATATTCCACATGTAGGTCGTTTGAATCATAGGGCAAATAAGATGGTAGAACATCTTAGGGACATCCATGAGCAATTGAAGTTGGCCATTCACGAGAGCAATGCCAAGTATAAAATTCAGGCCGATAGTAATCGTCGTTAGGTACTTTTTGATGTTGGTAATTTTGTTTGAGCGGTATTAACTCATGATCATTTTCCTATTGTCGAGTATAATAAGCTTAAAGAGCGAAAGATTTGACCCTGTAATATTACAGCCCGACTTATGGGTTGATTTCGTTACTCTTGAATTTTGATAATTTTGAATTGAACATCAGAGTCGTTTTCTCTATATTTTGGGCAATTCTCTTGTTTTCCTTCCCTATGAATTATCTATTAAAACTAGCTTATAGAATAATCTCTATTCTGCCCAGCGTCAAGTATCTTTGATTGCCTACTCTAATAGGTAAGTCAAGATCAAAATCATTCAAGAACATCCTGGACAATGTCAGAAATAATATTAGTAACTGGAAGGTAAAATTCCTCTCTCAAGCTGGGAAGGAAGTGTTGCTCAAATCTGTCATCCAAGCTATGAATACCAACATACAGCATGAGAGTTTTCTAGCTCACAAAGACTCTACTTGGAGAAATCAATAGAGCTATACAAAAGTTTTGGTGAAGCCAAAGTGAGGAGAAGGACAAAATTCACTAGGTTAGTTGGAGATAAATGGGAAAGGCTCAGGTTGCAGGTGGACTTGGGTTTAGGGACTTGGAGAATTCTAACTTTGCAATGCTAGCAAAACAAGATTGGAACATATTGCAGAATCCTCATTCCTTAGTAGCAAAAGTGCTCAAGTCAAAAATATTTTTCTAGAGGACAATTTCTTGGAGTCAAGTTGGGTAGAAACCCCTCATTTAACTGGCAGAGTTTCATGGTAGCAAGGCCTCTTCTTGAAGGATGATTAATTTGGAGCATTGGTAATGGGGAACTAGTGAGGATCTGGAAAGACATGTAGATCCCCTGCCCCTTATCCTTCAAAATCCAATCCTCAGCCAAGATCCTCCATGAGGATGCCAAAGTGAAGAATTTGATAGACAGTGACACAAAACAGTTGAATATCCCTCTAATCCAATCTTTATTCTCTACCTCTAAAGGGGAGGAAATTTGCAAGATCCCAATCAATGCTTGTGATAGGCTTGACAAACTAGCTTGGAGATGTACTTCTAATGGAAAATTTCTGTTAGGAGTGCATATCACTTTCAAGGAGAGATACAAGATAAAGTGAAGGGAAAATCTTCTAGCAACACCAATGCAAGGTCAATCTAGCCACTAATATAGAAACTTAAGATTGCAAATCTAGGTAGAACCTTTCTATGGAAGGCAAGTCTTGAAGCTCTTCCCACTAAGGTGAGTCTTTTTAAGATGAAAATGGTTGATAAGCCAAACTGCCTAATATGCTTAGATTGCCCAGAAACTACTAAACATGCATTGTGGAGCTGTGTTTCTGCTCAAGATGCTTGGGGACAATGCTCTAGAAGAATTCAAAAAATCATAATTGAAAGGAGTTCTTTCAAAGAGGTGCTAGAATGTGTCTTTACTTGCCCAGGAGTAGAGGAAATTGAAGAGTTTGCAATGGTGGTTTGTGAATTACGAAAGAGAAGGAATGCTTATGCAATTGGTGTAGACTTTATACATCCTAGCACACTAGTGGCTCAATCAAAAAAAGAATATGGAGGATTTCAAAGAGGTGTTTCACAAGAGTTCACATTGAGCAGTACACAAAACAAGTCCCACTTTGCAATGGACAGCACCACCAAAGGATACATTCAAAACAAACTGGTATGCTTCTACCAACAAACTCATTGCAA
>QEOT01009320.1:53547-64515 GCA_003123785.1 Pterocarya stenoptera | reverse complement strand
TTTTGGGACTGATCCTGGTAAGAGATATCAAAACGATGATAGCACTTAAGCGCATGATGACCCGGTTTGAGGCATACCTGACAAATGAGGGAGTTATATGCTCCCTGATCATGGTTGGTAGAACAGCCACCTTGACCTTTGCCACGATAGTTACTACCACGACCTCTGGTAGAGGGTGGATAGATGTTACCAGGGCGAGATTGGAAAAGAGGAGGTTGTCTTGTGGCCATATTCACTGATGCAGCAACCTGAATGGTGTCATTATGCTGATTGATCCTTGACTCAGCAATTAGAAACAAGCAATAAAGCTCCTCCAAAATGACAGCATTAGAACGAGAAGTAATGGTAGAGGCCAAGGAGTCATACTCTTGACCAAGGCCAGCAAGAACATAAGTGAGAATTTCATTAGACTTGAGGGCTTGTCCAGCAAGCGCAAGTTCATCAGTCATGCGTTTGATGGAAAGAAAATAATCCTTGGCAGTCATAGCTCCTTTACATGCAGTGGCAAGCTGATTACGAAGTTGAACAGTTTTAGCACGTGAAATGGAAGAGAAATTTCGTTCAAGAGCAAGCCATATATCTTTAGAGGTGGTATATGACATGACTTGAGAGAGAACATCCTCAGTTAGAGAAGTGTTGATGGTGGCAAGGATTAAAAAGTCCTGACAAAGCCAGTGATCATATTGAGGATTGGGTATTTTAGTAAGAGCACCTGTGGTGGGATGAGGGGCATCTATCTCTTGTGGAGGGGGTGTGATAATGCCATCGAGATAGCCAAAGACACCTTGACCACAGAAATATGGGAGGGCCTAAGCTTTCCAAATAGGATAATTAGAATGGTTGAGTTTGACACTAAGGGTAAGAGGTAAATTTGAGAGAGAGGGAGTAGGGGGAGGGGAAGTTGTGGTGTGAAAGGTAAATGAAGAATAGGAGGCCATCAGATGTTGAGGAAAAAAAAAAGAGGATCAGACGTTGATCTTTTTCGGGGCTGCTGATACCATGTAGATAAATGCTCTTTTTTGGAAAACTCACTTGTTTGCATTCGTGAACTACAAAGTATTTAAATAGAGTTCAGATGAACTCGTTCTGTTACAAAATAATAACATTTAACTAAACAGCCTATACATCATCTGATTTGAATTCAAAAATAGATTACATGCCTAACTAATAGATTTTGCAGATAAGAGATTTGTTGCGGACGTTTTAAATTTTGAATCTTCAGTTGAACTGGTCATGTTGACTTGTTCTTCCACACCCCCGCAGTGCTGTTAATGTCAGTGATACAATCTGATACCTGAAAATCTTCTTGCTATATATATTAGCATCCAATTATCTTCAGCTAGTGGTGTAAATTTGTAATCAGCGGTTAGTTTTGAAGGGGAATTAATTCGGATTAGATCGATTCTTTTAATCCACCAAAAGTCCGGATTGGACCACTTGGTTCGGTCAGGTCAGTCTCATTGGAGAGTTTTAGTCTAGGTCAATTTTTGTTTTCTTTTTTATTTCAAGTTTTTGACAAAAAAAGTTACAAAAATGGTATAAAAAAAATAATAATGAAGTGAATGATTTAACCTAATTTGTCTTACTAACTATACACTTAATAAATTAATTATTTTAATTAAGTACAATATATTAATAATGTATAATATAGTATGTATATAATTATCAATAATTAATAGTTAATACACTATCTTAAAAATATAAACCTTTAATATTAATTTATAAAATCTAAGGCTCTAAGCATAAATAATTAAGTTAGAAGAAAATTATATAATTATTTATAACTAATTAGAAGAGCACCATATTGAAAGAATTGAAACTACTCTGGATTAACTTACTAGAGACGTGTGTATTCTCATTCATATATATATATATCCGAAGTTGTTACAAGAGATAAGCTTTACAAGAATTTAAATACAAGTGTAAAAGATAATTGCCGAAGAACAACGTGAAGAGAAACAAAGAGATCACGCCAAGCGCCAAATCGCAATTTCTTCGGCAATCTATCTATTTTGAATATTAGTTGTAACAGAGTGATCCTTATCCTTCTCATTCCTCAGCAAACTAGCAGGGAGAACACAAAGAGTTTGTCCTGGAGGAAAGAGAAACGATCAGCTGTGTGCCCCTTGGTAAATATATCCACAGGTTGTAGGGAAGTGGGGACATGTTGGATAATTATTTCTTGGTTGGCCACCTTTGCACGGACAAAGTGGTAGTCCACTTCGATGTGTTTCGATCGTGCATGAAAAATTAGATTGGAGGTAAGAGGTAAAGCACTAATATTATCACACCAAGCAACTAGAGCATAATCAAGAGATATCTTAAGTTCACACAAAGGCATGCGTAGCTAATACACCTCAGCTGTTACGAGAGCTAAACATTGGTATTCAGCTTCAGTACTCGATTTGGACACCACAAGTTGTTTCTTAGAAGACCAAGAGATGAGATTGGGTCCAACATAAACACCATAACCATATGTTGATCGTCTGTCGTCAGGGTTACTGGCCTAATCGAATCAGAATAGGCATTAATGGTAAAGGAACCAGGTTTGTAGAAGAGGCCATAATCAAGTGTATGCTTCAAGTATTGTAGCACACGTTTGGCTGCTATCCAATGAGCCGTGGTTGGAGCTTGCATGTGTTGACAGTGTTGATTCACTGAGTATACGATGTCGGGGCGTGTGAGAGTAACATACTGTAAGGTACCCACCGTTTGCCGATATTCAGATGGATCTTGAAGAATTTCTCCATCAAATTTGGACAGTTTGGAGCCTAAGACACAAAAAGCACGATATGGTTGGATACCAAGAAGTTTCATGCGATCCAAAAATCAATAATGTACCTTGTTTGTCGAAGATGTAATTCGGAAGAATTGCGTGTGGCTTCAATACCCAGGAAATACGTCAATTGGCCGAGATCCTTCATAGCAAACTCAATTTGTAGTTTAGAAATAAGAGAGGTAATAAAGTCCCGATCATTTGAGGTGACAATAATATCATCTACATACACTCATAAAAATACATGAACTGTCTGATCAAGGTGATAAGTAAATAATGAGGGATCAACTTGTGAACTTTGAAAACCAAGAGCCAAAATAGTAGTGGATAGTCGATTAAACCAAGTCCGATGGGCTTGTGTCAACCCATAGAGAGATTTATGAAGCTTACAAACAAACTGGGGGTGCATCGGATCCTCCAAGCCTTTCCGTTGTGTCATATAGACCTCATTTTCTAAAATTCCATGGAAAAAAGCATTAGAGATATCAAGTTGCCGAATATCCTAGTTGAAAGAAATGACAAGCACAAGAACCATACAGACGGTAGAAGGTTTGATGATCGGATTGAACTTGTCATCAAAATCAATACCACTTCTTTGGAGATAACCAACAGCTACTAGTTTAGCCTTGTGACGTTCAATGCTGCCGTCAGGTCACCGTTTGAGCTTAAATACCCATTTGCATGGCACCACATTTTTACCAGGAGGACGGGAATATAATGACTAGGTTTCATTATTTAATAATGCCTGAAACTCATTGTCCATTGCCGCATGCCACTTGGGTATAGACATCGCTTGAGCATAGGTACGAGGCTCAGAGATAACCACATTTGCATGCAAAGCTTTAAGAGGGTGACGAGTAGAATATAATTGAAAATCGGGAAAGCTATAGGGCTTAAGATAACCAGTCTGGGATCTAGTGATCATATGAGAGGGAGGCACATGAGTAGAAGAGACACCGTCTTGGGGGTTATGGGGTGCACTGTCTTGGTGAGCAGAGAGATGGCTAAGAGAAGGTGCAGTGGAAAGGGAGAGGTTACAGGGGTCTCAGGTTGGCCAGAATTGAGAGATGGGATAGAGAAATAGAGATAGGTTTCGGGTGAGATAGCATTGCGAGAAATATTTGGTGAAGAAGACTTTAGAGTAGTAGAAGAAATAGGGGAAGAGATGAAAATATGTGAGGGAGGAGTGAAGAGCAAACTTTGAGAATTACATGAGGAGTGTATGTAGTTGGGAGGATTGGTGAGTATAGATTGTACATGAGTAGGAAATTTTCCTTCGTCAAAGATCACGTTCTGAGATATATAGACACACCTGGAGGAAGGGTCGAAGCACTAAAAGCCTTTGTGATTAGAACAATAACTAATGAAAATACAAGGTGTGCTACAATATGACAATTTATCATTTGTGTAAGGACGAATACATGGAAAATATTGACAGTCAAATGCTCGAAAATATGTGAAGTTGGGAGGAAGATGAAAAAGAAATTCATAAAGTGATAAATAATCAAGAACCTTGGTAGGTAATCGATTAATTATAAAGATAGTGGTTAGGAAAGCATCAAAATTTCTTAGGTAAGCCAGATTGAGCGAGAAGACTAAGTTCCAGGTCCATAAAATGACGATGTTCCTTCTCGGCGATGCTATTTTGTTGAGACATATGAAGACGGGATAGTCGATGAAAAATTCCATTTGTACTAACAAATTGCTTGAAAATGGTAGAACAATATTCATCACCATTTTCACTTTGAACTTGTTTAATGGTGGAATTAAATTGTTTTTTCACTAAAAGCTTGAATTTAACAAATGTAGAATAAACATTGGATTTATTTAAATTAGGAAACATCCCACAAAACCGAGTAAATTTATCAATGAGAATTACATAATAAAGACAACCACTCAAAGAAGAAGTGGAAATGGGCCAGACATTGGAAAGAATTATTTCGAGAGGAACAGTTGATTCTCTTGAAGAATCAGAGAATGACAACTGTTTAGACTTGCCTAGTTGACAAGACACAAATGGACTGTTTATTTATTGAATCACTAACTGAAAGAGAAAAATTAGAAATGACACGATGAAGAATTGATGCGGAAGGATGTCCCAGACGACAATGCCAAGTGGAGGTAGGAGCCTTGACGCCAACAGTCATTGTGAGAGCATGATATTTCGATGAACATAGTTGATGAAGGTTGATCGGGTACAATCCATTATCACTTGGGCCCGTTAGGATCGTGTCCCCCATCAGGGTGTCCTTCACAGAAAAATCAGAACTAGTGAACTAAAGAAGAATATTATTATCTTTACAGAATTTATTGATAGAGAGAAGACGAATGGAAGCTTGAGAACAATAAGCAACATTATTTAAGGCAAGCGTAGGAGAAAAAGTTTTCATGGAAGCATTGCCAGTGCGAGATATGGTCAAACTTGTCCCGTTACCTATGCCCACGGAGTCATCACCTTCATAAAGTTGGGAGGTCACAAGATTAACAATAACTGAGGTAACATGAAGATTATCACCACTGTTAGCATACAATTGATGCTGATTTAGATAAGTCGTATTAGCCTTAGCAACCATAGCAGCTAATTCAGTAGGAGGATGATGTCCCTAAAACGAGTAGTTCATTCAAGTAAAACAGTCCAAGGCTTGATGTCCCTCTCGTTTGCATATTTGAAATGGGGATCGAGAGTGAGAATCAGAAGGAGTAGGCGCAGCTGAAGATGAGAGCGGCAGGTGAGGTAGTGGCTGCTGAAATTGGAAATAAGCAGTACCTGAGCCTTTAGATGCCCTTGAGAAGCAAGATTTATTATTGTTGTGGCGAGAACCTAGTTTAGAGCCAGGTTTATGCAAGTAGAGAGAATAGGGACTAGCCTTAGATTGAAGGGACTAGCTATGAAATTTTTGTATAAGATCATAGTTCAGCAACTCTGCATAAAAATCTGAAAATGACATAGATTTTTCCTTAGCAAGGAGCTTATACGTTGTCACAAAGGAATGAAAAGAAGAATTGAGATCATTGAGAACAGATAGAATTAAATCTGAATTATCAATAGGTTTCCCAACAACAGATAATTCATTAGCAAGAGACTTGACTTCATCCAAAAAATTTTGGCAAGACAAGGAACCTTACTGTAAAAATTGCAACTTCCTCTTGATAAGAGAAATACGAGATGTTGAGGGTGCAACAAAACGTGCGCCAAGAGCTTGCCAAGCAATCCGAGAAGTCTCAAGGCCATAAATGGTGGAAACCACCGCAGGAGACAAAGAAGAAATAATCTAGCCAAGTACCATTTGGTCCTTATATTGCCAAACCATATAAGCATAATTAAGAATACCTTGGGCTTTTTGTTCATCGCTGGAAAATTGAGGACATAGGTCGGAACCATCAACGATTCCCATGAGACCATAGCTCCGAAACAGAGGAAGCAATTGAGCGCTTTAGGCAAGGAAGTTAGTTCCATCAAGTTTGATGGAAATAACTTGAGCCTGAAGATGAAATGCAGCGGAAGACGACGAAGAGTCTGTAGTAGTAGCCATAGGATTGATAGAAGCATTAGTTATAGAATTCTTTGATACCATGAAAAAATTCATGGGCCTAACTCATCTCATAAAACCAATTCTTATCATATATAACTACTTGCTTTTAACTTATGTTAACTACTTTAAAAAGTTATAAAATATCATATAAAATATTATTTAAAAATTTATATATTAAATTTGGGCAGTTGTCCAAGGTGAAAAAACTCCACCTTGAGGTCAGATCAAAAACCTAGTTTGCTTATTTTCTTAGACCGAGACCGATCAGTTCCTTTTTGTAGGTTTTTTCATCGAGGCAAGAAATCTTACATGCCTTGTCTACCTCCACCATTAGACATTGTGTTGTACCACTGAGTTAGGTGTAAATTAACAAACAACTATGAGATTTATTAAAGTTATAAAAAGAAAGAGTAAAATGCAGGTAATCTTTTATATATGTTTGCTAATATAATAGACAACTTCCACGCCAATAATGTGTTTAATTACTATATCAATATATATTAGAATTGCAAATAGAAGTTTTTTCAAGTATTAAACACTCAGCCAAAGTAACTTGCAGAAATATCAGCAATATATATAAATTACACTACAACAAATAGTGCTTTTCCCTGCAAGAGATTTCGTTGCAATTAGTATCTATTTGTGCTGTAATTGACATTTTCCTGCCACATCTTCTCGTAGCTGACTCCCCGATTAATAACCTGACAATAGATAGTGCTTTCAGTCGCGAGCTTACTTCTTGTGAAAATTACTATTATTTCTGGTAGTAGATGATCGTGAGAAATACTATATTTTTCATAGGAAAAAATAATGATTTAAGGCACATTCGGCCCACAAAAAAAAATTATTTTCTAACTAACCTAATAGCCAGAAGTAATTATTTCTGACTAGTAATGTTGGTAGGAAATTATCTTCCCTTACATACCAGAAAAGCTTTTATAGGAAACTATTTCCGTGGGTAAAAACTTTTTCCCACATGAAAATCACAGGAATTAATTACTTGCTAAATATATATTCCGACGGAAATACTTTATTATGAGAAACACAATTGTTAGAAAAAATCATTTCTTACACTCATTATGGTGAAAATTCTTTTTTATCATTTACATACAAGGTTAGTAAAAGTATTTTTTCCTACATGCTAAAGAAGCCATAAAAAAGTTTTTCTTACACTCATTATGGTGGAAAATTTTATTTTACCATGTACATATATGGTTAGTAAAAATATTTTTTCCTACATGATAAAGAAGCCAAAAACAAGTATTCCTGAGAACACCTAACGTTGCTAAGATTAGTTATTAGGCATGTACAAATAGTCTTGGGAAGAGAGTAATTGTTGCGAATCAGTAATATTCATTTGTTGAGAACCAGTCATGTACAAATAGTTTTATTGCAGTAGTCATTATTAGTGGGTAAAATGCTTGGCTAAGCATAAACCAATTTGACCCACTAAATGCATAAATAATCATAATTTGTATTCATCTTTGTTAGACCTGTATGACTTGTATGCCAATTATTATGCCATGTAACAACTTCTATATATACAGAACTTCTCATCTCTTATAGCCTGCAATCACCTCATATTCTCAAAGTCCAGACTAAGTTTATTTCAACTAATAGACATATTAATATTAATGCTGTTTTAAATTCACCAACATGTATTATACATACATAAAGTTCATAGCCCAAGTTAGTAAACATTTACATGGACAACAAGAGTTCCCAGAAGTTAATTAAATTCTTGATAAGCAAATACATCTAATTTAGTATTTCTAAAACACCTTCAAGGATGGAGCATTCTTGCAATAAAAGCTGCATGCATGCATGGAGACTTGGTCCATTATTGTAGCTGTAAGTTAGATATATGTTTTCATCAATTGTAACTTGAGATGAAAACCATTCTATTTAACTGAGCTACAAAATTGGAATCACTAATGTCAAATATAGTGTATGGTCAATCTTGATCAACCTAACTTGTATATTACTGTACAAATAATCATCTGTTAATATTGGCCTTGTATTTAACAACAAATATAAGAAATGACGTGATATTTGCTTGAAATCATCCATAAAAATCTGCAATATTTTCTAGGTATATTACACCTATATAAGGAAATACCTATAAGTTTGGCTGATCTTTCCAAACGATCGATTCATACCGCAATTGGCCCCAATTCTAGTTTTTTCAAGAAAATAACAATTGAGCATCAGTATACAACAGAACATTTATAAACTACTACACCCATCTCAAATAACAAAACATTTATAGCAGAACATTTGCTTAAGGACTGCACCTTGAATAAACCTTTTTCTAGCATGTTACTCATAAAGGACCCATATCTTGTTTAGACAACAAACTAAATATAGTGAAATTAACTAACAATAATATATTCCCTACGATATACTAGCGTCATTTTAAAATTTACTGCATAGACACATACAAATTTCTTGTTTGCAACTAGTAGCTGTATCCAGGCCTTGTAAGTTTATTATTTCCTATGTAATCTCCTAATATCACTTAAGTCACACATGAAAAATATATCATAAGATGAGATGAGAGAAAAATACCAAGTATACCTCTACATAATGCAGCTTGTCTTTGTCCTACCTGCATCTTAAGTTATCAAAAGTTATGTCTCAACCTATACAACTGTATATACATCGTCCTAGCCTTAACTAGTAGACTTTAATGGCTATTTTCTTTGACAAACCAAGTTTCCACATCACTTGATTAATCAAAATGCTCAACAAAATGATACATACAGCTTGTTGGAAAGATTTTACTTTTTACTTATCACAAAAGTTTCTCAAAAGTTCAAAAAATTAGTACCCCCATATATAGTGATGTCTATGCATCTCCCAGATCAATCTCAATACGAGACTGATTTTGGGACTCCATTTCAAAAAGTTCTATTTGAATAAACTATTCCACAATTTCTTGTAAATATGTATAAATATATATTCAGGTAAAAAGAAAAATTAGTTTTCTCCAACTTTAATTGTAACACCCCGTATTTTAGTGTATTTTAATTGAATAATTATTTTAATTAATTTTAATATTGGTTCTCTTGTTTTAAAATTATGGGAGTTTTGATATATTATTTTATAATATTTTTAAGTTGCGAAAATTATTTTGATATGCTTTCCTATTATTAATTATTGTTTTGTATTAAATTGATCTTTAATTTAAATTAGTTTGTTTATAGGTTTTAAAATTATTATTGTTTTATTTAAGTTTTTCACTGTGTTTGAATTATTTTATTTTATTTACTATTTTGAAATTATTTTCGTTGGATCATCTTTAATACCCAAGTTGTAAGAATTAAACCTCATTTCTTTCTCTTCAATTTTCTTTTTCCTTCTTTTTCTTTTCTTTCTTTTCTTTTTCCTCCACTTCTCCTTTCCCTCCGTGCGCGAGTCTCTCTCTTTCTCTCATTCAGCCGAATCTCTTTCTCCAGTCAGCACCGTTGCGCTCCACTGTGTCCTACACCACCCAGCCCACAACCTTTCCCACTAGTCGGCGACCTCCGACCACCCACCCCAGCCCCTCCCATGCCGCAGTCAACCCGCATGCACGGCTTGAAGCCACATTGTTCCATTCGTCCTTGTACATCTATCGCGCCACCTCTGGCCACCATTTTTTCACTACATCATTCTTGACCTCCCAGCAACCTAAGCACCCATCCTCAGTTCTGATCCATCATCGGTGAAGCAATTTCATCTATATTTCTAATTTGAACTTTTTAGCCTTAAACCGCCACCTACGCTGCCACCTACGGCCAAAGGCCAACATCATTGGCTTCACCAACATCTCTAAACCCTATCCTTGTAATATCAATTCTTCATTGGATCATGTTCAAAATTCACTATTTTTGACCCACGGCCACAGTGCATTTTGGACTATTCAGTTGCTATTTTGTCATTTTTAGCTCATCTGTGATCTTTCAAAAATTATAATATAGCGTTGTAAATATTTTTTCCAAACATCTTTTGAGATTTAAATATTTTTTGCATTAACTCATTTTACTGTATTCTGGTTGATTGTTCCGGATTGAGTCCGAGGAGTAAAGGGGTTGGACGGATTGGAGGATAGAGTTATTTGTGTGATTGTTTTATATGGGGATTGATTGGTTGTTGGATATTGATGTTATGTCTAGTACATTGCATTTGCACCCATGTTCATGTTTGTAAAATGAAAACTGAGTTTTCATGTAATTGCATTCATGCTCATGTGTTTATTTGAAAATTGAATATTCATGTGTGGAAAGGATTTTTGGGTGCGTGTGTATCACGACCCCAAGCTGAGATGAGACATTATCTCGGTGGAGGTTCTCTGGTCTCTCAGGAGTGGAATATACTGAGTGAAGTCCCCTGAGTTGTCGCCTGGAGACAACAGGATGGGATGGTAAAGCTCTCGTGTCGACTCGGTGGCCCCTCATGTTGTCGGGGGCTAGAAGATGCTTAGTCATGAAGGTGCTGGGTGTGGAACTAGACATCGCTCGTTATGAAGTAACAAGTACGGTCGTTACCCATGGTGTGGCGAAAGGAGCCAGAGTGTGCGGATGGTTACTAGGGGAGATCATGGTGCATATGGATAAAATGAATTAATGGTTATTTTCTGAAAAAATTGCATGTGTTGGATAAAAGATTTTGTGTGAG
>QEOT01009320.1:31909-48928 GCA_003123785.1 Pterocarya stenoptera | reverse complement strand
ATATATATAAATATATATATATATATATACTAGTAGTAGAGCAATGTACAAGGGACGTTTGCCTAGTTGGTGAAAAAGACTTTTTACAAAAATTATATGATTTAAAAAAAATGATTAATGAATTATTTAATGCATAGAAACAAAAAAAAAGGTTTTTAACAAATATCTTTGGACAATAATATGTTAATGAAGTGTAATAATTACATGTTTGGATAGATTAGAAAACAAAAAACTTAGTTCGAAATACACCATAGTTTAATACAAGTTTTGTAAATTGATCATTTTGCTAAATTTGTTTAATACAAGTTTAAAGAAAAGATTAGTTCAAAATGCTGGCTGGCTAGTCTATGGCAGACCATGCAATGCATAACAGCTCTTTATAATCATTCTGTTAATTAAGTCGTGGAAGACGAATATATATTAAACATGTCACAAGTACATATTAATTTGAACATTACATACCTAGAATTCACTTTTTTAATCATGTTACGCCCCTTACATTTCATCTATCTTAATGGAGATATCTTAGTAAGAGCATAAATCATACTTATATTTCAAATTGGGGTTAATTAATAGCTTATACTTTTGATCATAATATTAGCTAGTTTATCATTGTATTACAAAAAGATTAATGCATGCAGTTCTCAAATAATACATGCAGTCAGGTTTACCAGGTCGATCTGGATATGGACCAGATTGGACCGCACCACCACCCTCCTGATTACCATTTTCAACCTCCAAAATGCTTCTGAAATTATTAAAAAAAATCATATAATCAAGATTGAATGGCATGAATTTACATTGCATACAAATTCCTCAAGGTACCCAAAAATAGCAACCCACATATCAATAAAGAATAAACATCAAAGAAAAAGAAATAAAAGGGGCACCCCACAACATTTCAACAAATATTTCGACTTATAACAAATATAATAACAACATCAAGAAGAGTAATTCAAAAGCATGAATTAATATTGGAATTTGAATTGTATCAGCGATCAAACTTCCTGAAAACACAAAAACGCGTCACTGTGATCAATCTAAAAAACTTGATTCTTCTCAGGTCTCAAAATTCATTGCACTAACAATTAATGTTCCTCAAAATCAGAACCAAGATGCCATCCAGCAATGGGCAGAACAAGGCAAAATTACTTGGTTCCAAACAATCCCTAAACTTTAACTCATACATCATATAAGCTCCCCAAAAGCCAGAATCTTTGGGGCATCAACATGCATTTTACAATGAATCATAACTCATCAAAACACCCACATAGCCCCAAACACATAAAGTTAGAACAATAACACAAAAATCCAATAATTTTCGACTTGAACCATTTACACATAAAGCTAAGTTGATAGCAGTGAGTACTACAAGACCACAATCAAACCCAGAATATAAAAAATATTCACAAAAAGTGGAACAGATCTCTAAACTACTCGAAAAGATGCCTAAAATACAAAATCATGCAAATAAAAATAAAAATAAAATTATTTTTTGATCTATCACAACATACCCAAAAAAAAAAAAAAAACCCAAAATCAAATCTTGGAGCATCTTCAACATCATGCAAAAAACAAGATCTTCTATTTCACAAATCTTTAAATCACACAACCAAAATAAAGCTACAACCCTGCCGATCAACACAACACCACAATCTTGAAGATAAAAACATGCACATCAAACAAGCAAAAAAATCAGTGTCAACAAAATGAAAGAAAAAAAAGGAAACCCATACTCTAGATCCTCCATGAAATTGAAGATGTAGTCGATCAACACAAATCGAACACCAAAAACCTGAAGATGAAAACATGCATATTAGACAAGCAAAAAAAAAAAGCTTCAATGAAATGAAAGGAAAAAAAAAAAACAACACTGGAAAAAACAAACTTAAAGAGAGAAAGCCATGGACGGCGGAGAGAGAGAGATAGAAAAAGAGAGATAGAGAGAACTACTGAAACCATAGTTTCTAATGCGCGGTGGAGGAGATCAAGAAGAGAAACGACAAATCTGACTGGCTCGGTGTGGGTTGGTACCATGGAGTCGTTACTACAACACGGAGGGGGCGCAACTGGTCGTGGCGTTGGAGACCACAAAGGCTGTGGTCGAGATGATGGAAATAGAGGGAGAGAGAGGCATTGGGGTTAGGTCTCACAACTTCAGTGGTTTGGGTTTCAGCAACACGCACCATTTTGAAAGCACCACTCGTAGGGTCGGTGGAGGCGGTAGAGACATGCATACAGATCATTAGCAAGAAAAATGAGAAAGGGATCTGGAGCTGAAGTAAAAACGAAAAATTTAGAGAAATCCTAGTAGAAACCCATCCATCACGACATACAAACCAAAAAGAAACCCATCTATTTTTTTCACAAACAAAGAAATCGGATCTTTTAAAAGAAAATAAAAAACATGAAAACAAAACTACAATCTTCAAACCAAGATCAAAACATAAAAGAAACTACAATCTTCAGATCAGCTTGAAGAGAAATATATATAATATATAACTTATAGGTCAATCTGGAATGAGAGAGATGGATTTGCATAAAAAGAAGATAAATATAAGTAATTTACTTGTGTCAGTTGCCAAGAAAAAAAAATTTTCTTGTGTCAGTTCACCTATGTAAGTTGCATGTCTTTTTTATGTTGTGTATTTTATTTTTTTTCCTTCTCTTCTTGTCTCTTTCGGTTTATGTGTACGAGATTTTCACTTTTTTGGATCTGAGTAAGCGTGTGTCAGTATTTATCGATTTATCTGTTGGAGGTTTTTTTATTTTCATCTGAGCAATGGGATTGAGACGAAACAGAAGAATGAAAAAAAGATTATTGAATAATGCACTGACACTTTGACTCCATTCACATATACATAGGTAAAATTATCTCTTTCGCAAAAATGGACACAAAAAAGTACAGTGAAAGAACAACAAAGACAACACAACATGCGAAATAAATACGGAACAATAAAAATACTGTTCATTACTGTTTATTCGGAATAACGAATTATATAATAAAGAAATATATATATATTTATATATAACCATGTTTGCTGTTGATGTATCTCTATAAATGACATTTCCCTGTCCGAAACGGGCATGCATTACGTGGGAGTGACGTGATTTATTATGATCACACGCAATTAGGTGGAGATAAATGGCAGCAATAAACCAGCTCGAAACCTAGCTGCACCGTGTCGAACCACGTTTGACCTTCCTCGTACCGGAGCCATCTTTTGACCACCCAACGTACGTATGTACGTACGCGCTAGCTGCATCTTGCAGACGCGTTGTTGATGAGTTGTATGAATGCTGCATGCTCCAAACTTCTTTCTTATCGACGGATTCTCTTTTTTCTACAATTTCTTCTAGAGTTAACTCTCTCGTGCAGAGCCATTTTATAATCTCTATTTGTGTATCCTGAAAATCATCAATAAACACCTTTCTAATTAGATTATCCCAACTATTTACAGAATTGGCAACACCAACGAGTCCTAACAATGTCTCGAATGCTTATTAATTAATATCTGGATTCGCCGCCAGCTTTCTGGTCACTAGTCCACTACTCTCATCGATCTTATCCTGTACATCAATTTATTTTGCAGACAATAGAATTACACCGATGATGAAGCCATTAATAATATTCTGAGTTTCAGTCAATGATAGTATAATAATTAAGCTAAATTGAATATAAGATCAGGTGGCCATCTTCAATGCATGCAGGAATCTCATATTGTTTAATTAGGAGGAAAAAACTCAAGCCCCTTATAATAATTTTAAGGGGTTTTAACGATTATGTTAAGTAACCATTTTGAAGTATAAACTGATCATGCATTAGATTGAACGCAAAAAGGATATTAGAGCTCAACTCCACGCAAAAAGACTGGGTTTGAAGTGAACTACGTACTCTCAATCATGAGTTATATCATTATATTTTGAGGTCAAGAAGTGCTGGCCATTTATCGTCTTGATCATCTTAACCATCATTCTTTCCTCATTACTTGACGTGACATCAATTAATATATAGATAAGTAAAAAACACGTGGCATACTACATCTCATAAACTTGAAGAAATCAAATGGAAAATTAAATAGCTAAAAAAATAAAAATGCGAAAAAAAAATCAACAAAAGAAATAAAAGTTTTGAAAACAGGAGCACCATTGCACCCTGCGCCAACACCTGAATGCAGCACGGTTAGCAGCAGAGAGTACAAGAGGGCCGCTTCACTTATCACTGCCACACGATCGATCGATGAGGTGTGGTGTAGGCCGTGAGAGTTATTTTCCTCGCTGCCAGTACTCGATCATGGGGTCCGCGGGTAAGACAAGGGGCGGCAATTCCATCTCATGATTGCATCGTGTGGGGTTTGGGTGAAGAGTACTTTTGACTCCCACGCACCCAAGTCCCACCACACAGATGGTGGGCACCGGTGGGTCAGTACGA
Source organism: Pterocarya stenoptera (assembly GCA_003123785.1). Lineage (NCBI taxonomy): Eukaryota > Viridiplantae > Streptophyta > Magnoliopsida > Fagales > Juglandaceae > Pterocarya > Pterocarya stenoptera. The sequence goes on along the minus strand of QEOT01009320.1, from coordinate 44,496 downwards.
TCCTCTACCCACCTCCCTTTATGGGCGCTTTTTCCTTAGGCCTAGTTTGGATAGTGAGAAGTGTTGAGAAGTATTGTGAATAGTTATGAGTAGAGATTAGAGTAAGTTTGTGGGTCCCATTAAAAGTGTTTTTAGTTGTTTGGATGTATGAAGTATGTTAAGTTGTTGACTTTTAGATAAGTAGTTAAAAAAGTGTGGGTCCCATAAATATTATAGTGATTTTATAATAATGATATATATTATAGTAATTTTATTATAGTGATTTTATGATAGTAATACAAATTATAGTAATTTTATTTTATTTTTATATTATTATAGTGATAAATATTATGTGTTTTTTTTTTCCTTTCCTCATTTTCTCTCTCTCTCTCTCTCTCTCTCTCCTCTGGCCCGAGTCCCCCCACGCCCGAAACGGGTTGCCGCTGGCTTGGTCTCCGTCGTGCACTGCTGGGCCTCACCGCCACCACCGATGACTTCCTCTCATGCCGGCGACTCACCCAGCCACCACCGATCTCCCCCACGCGCAGCCGATTCTCTCCCATGCGGTAACCTAACCGAAATGGGTGTGGCCCGATTCTCTCTACTTGCGTCGCTGTACGCGGCCACCCAGCCTCACCGCCACCACCGGCGACTCCCCTTCACACCGACAACCATCTCCCCCACCACCGATCTCCCCATACGCAGCCGATTCTCTCCCCTGCGGTAACCCAATTGAAATGGGTTTTACCCATTTCTGTGCACTTTCGCCGCTGTACGTGGCCACCGAAGCCACCACGAACCTTCTTCTCCGTCTCTGTCCCACCTCTCGCACGTGAGCTTGTGATAAATGTAGTTGATGGATCTGTTTTTAGAGAAGAATGTGTGAGAAGGGTGAGAAGAGAGAGCTCCGGAGAGAAGTGCTTCTGAGATGAGAGTGTCTTTGGCCGTCCACGATACTGTGTTTGGATGTAAAACACATTTCACCTGTACAAAGTCTCCTGAGAGTATCTAAGGAGACTTGGACACCCAAACACGGCCTTAGAATAACTTAAAATTTTCTACTCTTTTTAAGTTTCTATTTATTTGTTTTTTTTAATGTTTTATTTTCTTTTTTTTTTTTTGTATATATTCTTTTACTTTCCATTTTCCTATACGAGTCATTACATGTGCCGTCTCTTTTTTAATTCTTGATTTTTTTCCTCAAAGGCTAATTTTTCTTTTTTGGTATACCTCAGAGGCTAATTTTGATCTTATACTTTTTTCCATTATTATATGGGCAAGCGTGACACTCGCCCCCACTCGAGTTTATATATATATAAATAAAGGAATGCTATGTATCAGCCACTGTTACTCTCATATCTCACATTTATAATTTCTTTATAGGGTGTGGAGATGTATTTTCATAGGATATGAGGGTGTTTTTCATAGGATGTGGGGTGTGGTGGTGATCAATAGTAGCTGATGAAAAGAATTTTTTATATAAATATATTACATTACATGTATTTAAAAAACATATTTTGTAAATGAAATTTCATTTTAAGATAAAATTCTCCCATCCCTTAGTCTCTCTCTCTCACGCCCCTACCCCCCCTTCTCTTTGTGTTTTTCTACCTATCTCATGCTGAATATCACTTTCCATCATGAGGTCAAATGGCAATGCCGCCAGCGTCACTCTCTGCCTTTGTTTCACTGTTTGTGTTGGAATATACAAGAGCAAATTGAAGCATTAGAGTTAAAGTCACGTGAAGCCAAACTCAGAAGATGAGGAAGTTGTTATATGACAGTTAAGTTAGTTAAGGTTAGTTAAAGTCAAATGGCTTACATTGCCAATTCGTGTATATAAATATCAGTGATGTATAACATTTAAATTCAAGTAATTCAATACAACTTTAATGAGAAATCACATTGATTTTCTCTCAAGGAATTCTCTCTCAAAGTTCTAGCTCTCTGTTTCTGATTTACACATTTTACATGGTATCATCGAGTATCAAACTTCCGCTGCTTTCTTGGTCAAATTCTTGATTCTTCGTTACCTTTCTTGCTATTTTTCTTCCTGCTATGGAATCTTCTGCTAATATGGAATCTTCTGCTAATATGGTGAAATCTTCTGTTTCATCTTCAATGAATCCATCTGATGATTCATCAAGCCCTTATTATCTGCATCCCAGTGACAACCCTGGAGCCTTTCTTGTTTCTGAAAATTTCAATGGTGCGAATTATGTTGCTTGGAGTAGATCGATCTCGATTGCTCTTACTGTAAAGAACAAACTTGCTTTTATTGATGGAAGTCTACCTCAACCTAGTCCTGACAACACTAAGCTTCAAGTTGCTTGGCTACAAGCAAACAGCCTTGCTTTGCCTTGGTTAATGAACTCAATTGCAAAAGAGATTCGGGGAAGTCTTCTTTATTTCAATATTGCTTTTGATATTTGGGATGAACCAAAAGTCAGATATCTTCGAAGTGATGGCCCACAAGTTTTTACATTAGAGAAATCTTTAAGCTCTATTTTTCAAGGTTCAAACTCAATCACTAAATATTTCAGTAATTTCAAAATTTTATGGGAAGAATACATTAGCTATCGTCCTCTGCCTAAATGTACTTGTGGAATCATGAACACTTGTACCTGTGCCATCTTAAAGAATCTTGTTGATCCCCAACAAGCAAACTATGTGATGAAATTCTTGGTTGGTTTACATGACTCTTATTTAGCCATTCGAAGTCAACTGCTTCTATCTCCTTTACCATCAATGGGGAAGGTTTTTTCTTTGTTGCTACAAGAAGAAAGTCAAAGATCTTTGACAAATGCAGTAAGGCTTCCTCTTGATTCTCATGCTATGGCTGCTACACAACCACCCAGACAAGTCTTTTCCAATGTCTCTAAATACAGCAAACTCAAAGGAAAACCTGATGTCACTTGTTCCCATTGTGGATTCTCTGGACACATTGCAGACAAGTGTTTTCAGATCATAAGTTATCCACTAGGGTGGAAAGGCTCTCGAGGAAAAAGATTTAATTCAACACAATTGCCCAATGCAAACATTGCATCTTCTTTGGAGCAAAATTTAAATATCTCAAACATACCTTTTTCTCAAGAGCAAATACAGAATCTAATCACTCTTGCTAATAACTTGTCTACTTCACCTAGCAATCCTAATTTTGTAGTCAATACTGCCTCCACAGCAGGTAATCACTTCACCTCTTGTTTAGCTGTAAATTCTTTGAACAACAGTTCTCCTTGGATACTTGATACTGGAGCAACAGATCATATGATCTGTTCTCCCCATTTTTTCACTTCAATAAAAATACCCACCAAACCCTTTTCAATCCATTTACCAAATGGACAATCTATTCTTATTAGTTTTACAGGAACTGTCAAACTCTCTTATGATTTACTGCTACATAATGCTCTCTACATTCATTTTTTTCATATTAATCTTATCTCTGCTTCAAGATTGACTAAAGAAAACTCTATTGCCTTATTTCTTTTTCAATCTAAATGTGTCTTGCAGGACCTCAACAAATGGAAGATGATTGGGCTTGCTGAAGTTAGAGCTGGCCTATACCACCTTATTAATTTTTCTGCTAACATACAGAAGGAATTACCTAACTCAAACAACTCCTTTTTGGCCAACATATCTATTATCAGTCCTGACATATGGCATTCTCAGTTGGGACATCTTTCTCCTACTAGATTGAAAATCATCAGTTCTATTGATCCTTCTGTAAAATCATCTCACAATCATGTTTGTGAGATTTGTCCTCTAGCTCGACAAAAGAAACTATCTTTTCCTGTATCACAAAACAATGCAAATAAAGCTTTTCAATTAGTACATCGTGACATTTGGGATCCATTCTCAACTCTCTCTCATGTTGGTTATAAATTTTTTCTTAAAATTATAGATGATCATACATGTTTCACTTGGCTTTATCTTATGAAAACAAAATCAGAAATTAGATCCTTACTTATCAACTTCATTGCTTATGTTCAAACTCAATTTAATACCCAAATCCAAACACTTAGAATAGATAATGGCCAAGAATGCAACATGCCTATTCTCCATAAAAAATATGGCATGATTCATCAACTATCTTGTGTAGAAACTCATGCGCAAAATGGTAGAGTTGAAAGGAAACACCAACATTTGTTAAATGTAGCAAGAGCCCTCATTTTTCAATCCAAATTACCTTTATCATATTGGAGTGAGTGTGTGTTAACTGCCACACGTCTCATTGATTGAACTCCCTCTTTTGTGCTAGAAAATAATAAACCACATGCCCTTATTTTTCAGAAACCACTTGCATACAACTATCTCATAGTTTTTGGTTACTTGTGCTTTGCTAGCACTATCCAAAACAGTCGAGGAAAATTTCAACCTAGAGCCTCAAAATGTTTGTTTCTTGGTTATCCACTAAATATCAAAGGATATAAAGTGCTTGACCTTCTCACTCTTAAAATTTTTGTTTCTAGAAATGTTACATTTCATGAATTTGTCTTTCCTTCCATACCAAACACCAATCACACACCTTTTGTATTTCCTGATTTTCCTTCACTATATGATTTCACAATACCTCCCATTTCATCTTTTGAAATTACAGTACCCTCCATTTCATCTTCTAAAATTACAATACCTCCCATTTCATCTTCTGATATTACAGTACCTCCCATTTTATCTTCTGAAATTGTAGTACCTCATGTCTCACCCTTGTCTCAGATTACATACCTTCTCAGATCACGACACCTTCCAATTCATCTCCTAAAATTACAACACCTCTCATTTCCCAAATACCATGAACCTATAAATATTAGAAAATCTGAGAGAGTAAGGAATCCTCCCCCATATTTGTAGAATTTTTGTTGTGGTAATATGGTTAAGTCTGCTTCAACATCTTAGGAATCTTTCAATTATTGTCTTCCTTCTCCTTGTAAGCCATATTCTATTGCACATTTTCTTTCCACTGTAAATTTGTCTCCTAAACATTGAGCTTTTCCTCTTTATCTTCTACTTTTGAACCTAAGACTTTCAAACTAACTAGCTCACATCCTTAATGGCAAACTGTCTTGATAGATGAGATTAAAGCTCTTGAATTAAATAAAACTTGGGAACTTGCAATTCTACCTCGAAATAAGACTGCAATTGGATGTAAGTGGGTTTATTGTGTTAAATACAAAACTGATGGCACAATTGAAAGATACAAGGCTAGATTGGTGGCAAAGGGGTACACTCAACGAGAAGGACTTGATTTTTTTGATACATTTTGTCCAGTGGCTAAAATGACAATAGTACGCACTTTATTATCAATTGCTGCAATTAAGTATTGGCATTTACATCAACTTGAAGTAAACAATACTTTCCTCCATGGAGACTTGTGACCTGTTTAACTTAACATGTCATGTTTGGGTTAAACCATATAGTCGAATGTCCATGACTTGACAGTACAAGACAAACACGACGTGCGAGCAATTGTCACCCCTCCAAATGGGGCAGTCTTTTACTCCAAGAAAAATTCTATTCATGATCCTTACACCACACTTTTTTTTTTCTTACCAAATTTGTAATGTATGGATAAAAAATAGAAGAAATTAATTAGTTTATGAATAATAAAACAAAAAAATAAAAATAAGTATATTGTGTGGTATGTGAAGAAGATAAATAACAAATCTCTATTGCAAATTAAACATGTAGTAGCGATCATATTTATTTCACACTTTTATTTTCATTTTAATCTTCGATGATCTTTTTTCTTGAATTTTCTTAACTCCGATTTATTTGTAGTATTTTTGTAAAAGGTGGGATATATATTACGGGTTTTATTTGAAACAGATATGAAAATGATTGGATTATGCAAAAAACACAAATAATTATTTTTTAAAAATGATTGTCGGAAACTCAAGCATCACTACAAGAAAAATAGGCTTTTGCGACCAATTTATTGCAACCAACAGACTGAATTAGTCGCAAATAGTCTTTATTTGCAATTAATTTAGTCTGTTGGTTGCAATAAATTAGTCGCAAAAGTCCATTTTTTTTGTAGTGCATTTAAAAGAGATAATTCTCATAAAATAATTAGTTATGACACATTATGTATACGTATTTTAATATATCAATCATTTAGTAGTTCATTTCTTAAGATGTATCACCAAGAAAAACAAACAAGCATGTTTAGAGAAGAGATTTAACTCCAAACATTAATGTTAGATCAGGCGAAAGATATGAAAATGATTGGATTATGCGCGCAACATAATGATTTTTGTAAAAATTATTGTCGTAGACTGATCTAGCATTAGAGATGCACCTTATAAAATAATTGATGACACCTTCTAAATAAATAATTTAATATATCAATTATTTAAATTAATTCACTCCTTGAAATATTTTATCAGGACAAACGAGTAATTACGTGCCGCGCCGTCATAATATGTCCGTACGAATACATGGGGCCCTTAGCTGGCGAGCAAAAGTTGAGTATTTAGTAAAAGCTGACGTGGTGATAATATTATATTCTGGAAAATGTAGAGGAACTCAAAGTTTGACCAAATGACTGAGCGATGATCAGAGAGAGATCGAGGAAACAGCCATTGTACGAACAGTTAGGAGAATGAAAACCATAATATTTTCACACGTGCAAATACAAGTTTTTAGCTTATTAAAAAGATCAAACGCGTACTCGTACGCGTACATTCTATATATAAATTCTCAAAATCCTTTCATGAACTAATAATATCTGATCTTGAAGGTAAAGATCGAGAAAAGCTTCGGTAGTACTGGTCTGTCTTAGATCTCTTGAAGGTAAGCTTTCATGATGAACTAGCTAGAATCTCTTCTGGTTCTTTAATTTGGAGGTGCAGAACTGATGGTTCTCTTTCTTTCGTATGTACCTGCATCCATATAGAAGTCGTTTCTGGCCATCAAATATGGTTTTTCTTCACTTAGTTTTGGTGGGTGTTGATCATTGGATCATGAATTTAAAAGGATTTAAGAATTTGGTGGGTGTTCATTGCGCCTTCAAATATAAACTTTGGAGGATATATTAGGATTTAAAGCAAATGGAATAAAATAGCTCCTGGTTTTTCCTCTCCGGCCCCTTCATTCTTTCATCCTATTTTTTTGTTTTTCCAGTCATATTTTCTTTTGATTTGTTCTTACTTCTGCACTTCGATGCGTTTCTTCCGCAAGGATTTTTCATTTACTCCATACATAAATGCTTGAGATCATAGTGATCTGTTAATTATCAAGTAAAAGTTGAGAATTGCTTTCCAGCTTTTGCCTTAGAATTTAAGATTTCGGTGGCTCGTCCATTTTTCCCAGGTGTCCCGCAGTTTTTCTCTAAGGAATATAAGGGTGCTTTAATGGAAAGCTCGACAGCCAAATGGATATCAGAACTGGTAATATTAATATGCATTCTATACCATTTTATTTTTTTAAGTTCCTTTGGTTATTTGGATAATTCTTTTGGAATGTATTATTTAACAGACAATGGAGGACCCCAATTACTTCAGCCATCAATACGACTTGAACCCTTTCGATTACTCACTCGATGGTCTTGATCATGATTTTCAATCTATTTCTGCTGAGAGCTACTCATCTTATTCAGTTCTCAAAACTCCCAAAAGCATACACACCTTTATTGTTGGGGTGGGAGAAAATCCTCAGACCCGCATGGATCCGAGACCGGCAAAACTGCTTAAGACTAGCAGTTGGAACTCTTTCAGCACCGACCGTATTGCCTCGAAGGCTCCAGCTTCTTCCTCCTCGTCGCAGTTGATTTCTTTCGAGAACTCGAACTCACCTCCGGCCTCTTATCAGCAATTTTGTGGTCTAGACTGCACCATGAACCCAAAGGAAGAGGCCGGTTCTGATCATGGCAATAGGAGTTTCCCAACTATGATTTCTGAGAAGCCCTCTAACATGCAAAATTGTTCACCAAAACATGAAGAGCAGTCCCCCAAGAGGGTTGGTTCAACGACTAGAACTCCATTACATGCCCAAGATCACGTAATAGCAGAGAGAAAGCGCCGAGAAAAGCTCAGCCAGAGGTTCATAGCACTTTCAGCCATTGTTCCTGGCCTAAAGAAGGTACTTACTACCTGTTAGTACATCTCTCTCACTGTTTCTTGGAGGGTTCATTTTTTTAAGTACCCATTGAACTTCCATTAATAAATCATTTTAAGGTATTTTTGCTTGGTAGAATGATGAGAATCAGACGATTATGTTGATCGCTCTCGTGGATGTTGCCCTAATTAACAAGATTAAAGTACGAATCCTTTGAAACAAAAAACAGGCAATGAAACTGTTTTAAATTAGAGGTGTTATTAATACATCAAGCGGAAAACGGTACGTAGTTGGAGATGTCCTCACTACTCAGCATTCATAATTACTTCTTGTTATTTGGAAAACACGATCCACTGAGCGTGGATATAGACGTACCTGCATGAATATCACATTGATGGAACCTAGTTTATATTCCTGAGTTCCCTATGACTTAGGGAAGCTAAAAGGGAAAACTGTTTAATCAATATCCTAATGTTTTGTATGCAGATGGACAAGGCCACTGTCCTGGGAGACGCTATTAAGTACTTGAAACAGCTACAAGAACGAGTGAAGATACTCGAAGAGCAGACTGCAAAGAAAACAATGGAAACGGTGGTTTTTGTGAAGAAGACTCGGATCTCGGCCGATGATGACACCTCTACATCTGATGAGAACTCCGATAGCCACTCCGATGAGCCACTCCCTGAAGTTGAAGCTAGACTTTCGGAGAAGAATGTGCTCATTAGAATCCATTGTCAGAAACGCAAAGGATGTACCGCAAAGATACTAAGCGAAATAGAGAAACTTCACCTAACTATCACAACTAGCAGCGTCTTGCCATTTGGAAATTCCACCGTTGATATGACTGTTGTTGCTCAGGTAATTAATTTCACTTTATTTTGATACTTCCTATATGGTTATCAATAAAACGAGCTTTCAAAAGGTGTAGCTAGCTGTTACTCATCGCGCTTGCCATTTTGGAGAATATGCAAAGATGTTGAACTGTTTGATTCTATAAAACTGTTATTCACTAGAAATTTCTATTTTTTGGAAGCCAGACGTACATGAGACATATTACAAAAACTTGTCATTCTTGCAGATGGACGTTGATTTCTGCATGACAGCAAAGGATCTCGCGAGAGACCTACGACAGGCTGTGCTGAAACTCGTGTGAAATTGCAGGTTGCAAAACTCGAAGAACTGTCGATGTTTTTTCTTTCTTATTTTTAGAGTCTTTCACACATCAGAAGCGTGGGATTATCGATGATGAATAAGCTCTACTTGCAGACATGTCTCCTTTTCTTTTTTCAGTGTCTTTCTAGCTAGAACCTCTCGAGAGAAACGAAGGCCTGTAAAGTGTAAATTCTCACTCACTACAATAAAAATGGTTTTTTTCAATCAATTTATCACGATTAAAAAATTATTTATAATTAATTTTAATTACAAATAATTTTTGATCGCGAGAAATTGATTAAAAAATATCATTTTTATTGTATTGACTGTAATTATTGTTGCGAGAAATTTGGTAGAAGGGTTTTTCACCTTTTTCTCGTGGCTTTTTGGGAGGGGTTTTTTTAGAGGTTTTGACTGTTCAACATCACCTCTTTCTTCCCTCTTTACGTGAAAAGTATCGTTTTTCTTCTGCATTGAATGACAAGTTAGAGACTTTCTTCTCATAGAGGTTTTCTTTTTATATATATATATATATATATATTTGTGATCTTTTCCTTTTCGAATAATTCCTCTGTATCATAAGGTATCTAAGACTCAATGATTTTCGGACAATTATTTTTGTTGGAATAATTTTGATTAATATATTTTTCTTCATTGTGACTTTTATATAGGTTGTTTTAATTTTATTATTTTTTATTCATTTATTCTTTGAGATAGCCTCATCCTCATTCAACCTTAATGGGCATGCAGTTTTTTGTCTCATGGTCATGTAATATTCTGTTTTATTTCTTTCATTAATTGGGATCATGTGACACACCGACCATTTTTATTGAGTATATGAACAGTTGAAAATGTTAATACTAATATAATTAGTACATTGGAGGCACATCAATGGGTCCACGTGGTTTATTATAACCAGATTATAGGTAAGTTTGGAGACAAACTTAGATCCACAAGAGATTATGTGATCTTTGACTTTGACTCTATCTCTCTTAATACATAGCCTTATTGTTTTACTCTAATTTTAATAGGAAAATTTTGCTCGTAAGCGGTCTGCGCACCCAAACTCGCACCAATCCAAAGTTGCAAGTCAGAGAGCGGTCTTTAATAAATAAAAAAAACCGTTCTAGAGGATTTTTAATTTTTTAATCCATTTAATTACAGCCCAACTTCAATATATCGGTAAGCCATGGTGTTCTTCTCAAGCTAGGTACAAAGGCTACAGAAGAGGGAGGATGATGATTCAGGTAACCGACTCTTTCTTGTAACCCAGACTTCGAAAGCTAACCACACAGACTTTCTCTCAACCTCCTCTCTGAAACCCATCTCAGAACCTCCTAATTCAAAGGATCTACAATCTCTAACGGCGATAAGCATTGTAAATCAGAGCTTTCTTTGTCATGTTTTTCTCAACTTGCTGGTGAGAATCTGGCTGTGGTTGAAGATCTGAAGGAACCCAGCCATGCAACCCATTTGCTTTTTAATATGTTTCCGGTCGTGCAACATTCCCGTCGACACCTATCAAAAAAAAAAAAATTCCCATCGACATTTTCTTAAAAAACTCTGCAATATATGTTTCCCACTCCAAACATTTCCTACTCAAGAGAGCAGTGAAAAAATAGAATGCAAAAAAGTGTACGTCTGAGAGGCAAAAAACTGGTAAATTATGAGTATTGATTGAAATAGAAGGACAAACATGTTTCCCGCACCAGGTAGAATCCAAAAAAAAAAAACAGGAACTATGTGGACTTAATGCAATGGAGTGAAGAAGGAAAGGGTCCCACGAGATCCACAGAGAAAGATGTTTCGAAAGATGGAGATGAAAATCTGCAGTAAATGGAGAAGATGAAAATAGAGATTTTGTGAACTTGCGTGCAGATTGAGTTTCTCAGGGACGAGAAGATGAAGCTCTTCTCTCTTCTAATGTTTTCTTACCCCTTTCTTCTTTTTTATTTTTTTAATAACATTAACATCTGACAATGTGCTACACATGAGCATCGGTACGCATGTCCGTCGGCAACACGCTTGTACGTAGCAAAATCCATTTTAATATCACCATCTTTGCTTGTTAATTGGAGAAAAAGCAGTGGGAGAAGAAGGTGCAGATACAAACTCACCAGATCTCTCACCCTTACAAGTTTAAATTAATGTTTACTTGTATTAAAATCATATATTGTTTAATGAAAAAAATGAAATATATTGAAATGGTGAGTGTTATATATATTAAAATATAAATTAAATAATAAAATTCACGTATTCTCGTCAACTTAATTTTTTTGAATAAATTATAATTTTATGTCATATCATAATTAATTCTAAATTTCAACCCCATATTTTCTGCAGATGAAAAACATGGACTTGTTTAGAACAGTTGACATCATCTGGTGGGTTTGAAATAAGGGCATCGATCGTACAATAACAAACGAGTAAACGACAACTATTTTATTACTAAATAATAAAACATTATGTTTTTCAAAATTCAAACACATAAAAATAAACGTTGAAAGTTCATGATTTCTGTTTCTCAGATGTAAAACAAATAAAAAAAAAAAAAAAAAGGGTAGGTGGTAGCCACTTAAGAAGCAGTAGTCCTGGTGCCGATTATAACACGTGTTTTCCTTTTTAAATTTCACTCTTGTGAAGATTACAGTGGAAAAAAGAACGAAATATAGAAGAAAACGTTTTTTTTTTCTCGGTAATGATAGGAGACCGCATATTTTAAAGATTGTAAATATCATTCTCAATAATAATATTTATTTAAGAGTACACAAAAAAATAAACATCGAGAAAAATTCAATATTGATTAAAGTATATGTTTTAAAACTGAAAGTTTCCATAAATTATTTATTAAGGACGTGCTTCACACTACCAACCGTATAGATATTTTATAGTCATAGAATGGGATGGCGATTGTTGCCTTAGGTAAGTTTTGATACTTAAATTAATAATAATATATAGAAAGAATGTATACGAGAGTTTGAGTCAAGTGGTTTGTAACCTTTATGAACATATATATATATATATATAGGCGAGCGTGACGTGATGACCATTATTCCTGATTAATAACCCTTTGTGTCTTTCTCTAATGATTTCTTATTAACTAAATAATATATTTTTTCTTAATTAAAGTGCTTGGGTCCGGTTGTGGGCCCTATTCCTATAGATTTAAGAATGTCTTACCTCGTGATTCGAGCTTTTCGTATGGGAGACTCTCAGTTTAAGCCTTCGATAATCCTTTTGAATTTTCATGGGTGGGCTTGGCCTTTTGAAAATGGGCTCGAAGCCTACGAGCATATGGATATGTTTGGAAAATATATTTTATCTAAAATTTTCATCTTCATCTCATCTCATCTTTACACTTTTTAAATTTTCCATACAAAATATAATAAATAATTCAACTTTTT
>QEOT01009320.1:9553-30450 GCA_003123785.1 Pterocarya stenoptera | reverse complement strand
AAAAAAAAAAAAAAAACTTAATATTATTTTTATTTTAAATCTTGTTGTCTTCAACTATATTGTATAGAAAAATTATTTATATTAATTACTATTTATCACTCCAAACTCAATACCCCACGCGTTATGCATAGTATTTCTACTCTTTATAAAATATTTATAAATATAAAATATAAAAATAAATAATAACTGACACATAATATTCTTTGTATAGATAATATGTCAAATTCTAACTTCATAAATCTACTATTTAAATAAACAAATAAAATCATAAGGAACAATATAATTTTTCATAAAAAATATATCTATGGAAAAAAATGTTAGATGTAATCCGCTAATTATTCCAAGAAAAAAAAGTACGAAACAACAATAAATGAGGTCGATGTTCAAATTGAAAAAGGAAAACGCGTGTTATAATTGGATAATTTGGATCGATGCACGTGTTGGGTAGCTACCTAATTAATTAATGCAATATATAATTCTTCAACCGGTTTCCCGCACTTCGGCTGGACTTTTGAGTACCCAAATACTCCAAACAATGGAGGCTAAGATGAAGTTTTTTCAAATAAAAAATTATAATCTAATTTTTATAATTTTTTATAATTTTTATATAAAATATAATAAATAATTTAATTTTTTTAAATCTTAATCAGCATTTTAAATACTGTACTGTACCGACTACTAGTTCAGTACAAGTATATTATGTGTTTTGTATCGGTTAATACTTTGGCCTATACCGGTCTGTGTACCGGCCCATACCGACAGATATTTTAGCCTTTAATTTTTTATATTTTTAAACTATAAGTTTATTTTTTGATCTCAAATTTAGATTAGACTTTTTATAATTTATATATTTATGTATTTATATATAATTTATTCATATATAAACTATTATTTTAAAATATAATTTATTCATATATCGGCTATCTCAAAATGGTATACGAAAGAATACCGGTATCGAAATATTTCGTTTCAGTGCCTTTACCAGTACGATATCTGATACTGTATTCAAAATATTAATCTCAATTCAATTTTTTAAAATTTTAAAATAATAATAATATTAAAAAGAAAAAAGCTTAATACAATCGCCCAGTGTAAGCGCTGGGGAGTCGCTGCCAACGTGGCAAATGAAACACTGCGTTTCATTTGCGTCAAAACGAATTGTACTATCTCTTTGCGCTCCCTCCCTTCATCTTCCCACATATCCATATGAACGTCCATATGTTGTTTCTTCAGCGTCCTTCGACCCTCCCTCCCAGAGTCTTTCATCTTTCGTAGCTTCTTCTTCGCAGCTTCTTCTTCGCATCTTCTTCCTCTCCCTTCGTCTTCGCATCTTCTTCCTCTTCTTCTAACTTGGATCCAAAGCCATGGAAGTGCAGGAGAACCGATGGGAAGAAATGGGACCTAACCATTCTTTCTTTATTCCTATATTCATTATATTATTCTTTTTTTATTATTGTTCTTATCCAATACCATTAATGAATTATTTGACATGGGTAGTTGAATTTTGTCTTTTGTAAATAAATGTGTTTTGTTAGTTGACCCGTGAAGGTGAAGAAATCGTCTCCGTGGCTGCCTCAAACAAAGAGTACCTTCGTCATCCTCTTTTCGTCTTCATCTTCATCTTCTCACAAAGCCTCCTTTCGTGTTTCTGCCTCTATCTGATTATTTTTTCCTGCCTTTTAACGGGTGTTTGTATTCCATAACTTTTCTTCGATTAATTAGAAGTACAGCTAAATTTAAAATCTTTCGACATCAATTCCATTCACCTTTATAAGTTCTATTCTCTCCATTGGCTGTTATTTTTCCTGATTAAAATGTACTCTTACGTTTCCTTTTATTTGGTTTCAAATGTAGTTGCTTTTTGAATCTTCAACATAGTGCAATAGCTGAATACCCACGAAAATGACAACCCACGGTTCCAGACGAGCACGACAAGTCAGATCAATGTGGGTATCAATGAACTAGATCAGACGAGCACGAAGACGAAGAACTAACACGAATATGCAAGATCCAGATGAATACGATTAACCGAAGACCCACTAGACGAAACCCACATAAAAGTTAGACGAACGAGCTCTGAAAGCCAGACCAATGAGCATTTCGTTTTGTTTTTGTTTTTTTTAATATTGGCTGACGTGGCTCAGCCGACTGCTCACCGCTTGCGCCCCTCGACTGTACGTAGAAGGATTGTATTAAAAAATAATATTATTCAAATTTTAACTTTTATCTTAAATTAAAAATTCACATTTCAACCTTCAAATCTAATTTTACTGTTGGTCGCCTTCATATTTTTTTCGTCATTACTGTTTTCTGTTCGTCATCACTGACATTTGGTACAATAATAGAGTACACGTACGGAAGATTACTACACCCTCTCGTAATGAAATTACGAAGTCAATGTATCCATTAAACCATTGGTATTGGTTACAATAAAATCTAGTCAAGTGTAAAATATAATAAATTTCATTAAAAGAGTGTTGCAATAGATTAGTGAAAGTGATAAATGTAAAATTTTAACTACAATAAATATATATGTTTCTTCAAATTTAAAGATTATTATTTACTCATCAAATCTATTTTTTATTCAATTTTAATCTTCAAAAGTTTTTTCTATTTATGTTTAATCTCCAACCATCTTGTAATAATAATGTAAGAATCAAATTAAATTATTAATTAACATATGATTAGTGTGATTATGAAATATGAAAAAAATAAAAATATTATTATTAAAAATATATTATATTATTATTATTTTAATGAATTTAATAGCTAATCTAATGTAGAATTATAGATAAGGATGTTTTAGATATATGAAAAATATGTACTTTTCATCAAAATTTAAAAATGAATTGAATGAGTCTAATTCAAGTGCTCTAACATGCACCTAAACACTCTATATACCTGTTTTGAATTTTATATCTTGATCTAATCTTTATAGAGGAAAATGATATTATGTGGTTTGGGCTTCTCTCTTCACGTTCATATAGATATATATATATATATATATGTTAACCAAGCGACTATTAATGTTTTTTTTTAATTTTTTAAAAATATCTAAAGATGTTTAAAAAAAATTATAAAAAATATAATTTACATTAGAAGGCACGCACAGTAATCCAACTTTGACCGCATAGTACGTAGCTACAAAAGAATAGAAGAATTTTTAATTAATTGGTAATAATCTAATTGGATTGTTGCAAAAAAATTGGTTACGATTGTGTTTCAACTATAAAACGTAATTAAAATCCTGACTGGTAGATGAGTTTTGATATGTTATTATTATATGTCTCGCGAAAAGAGAAATTCCAACCAGTCAAATCACTTGTTTTTCTGACAATATTATTTCATATCCAATTTTCAAGATGGTGTATCTCCATCATTTCCAATATTACTAGATACAAACGGTTTGGCATATTAAATTACGTATCAAAGTTAATAAAAAAAAATTATTGAAGAAAAGATAAAAGAAAAAAAATTTTGAGAGAAGAATAAAATTTTCTATTTCATAAAAATTATTTCTATCTTCAATTCGTACCATTTCATTAAAGGGATGCCTTGCATGTCAATATTAATGCTCAAACTCATAAAAAGATTTTTTCATTTCACAATATTTCAAATGGATTAAGATTTCTACTTTTAATTAAGGAAAATAATTTACACGCAACACATTCTACAACATATTACACAATAATATATTAAAAGGAGTGATATTTTTATAAAACATCTTATATAAATAATAGCATTTTACGAGAATATTCTATTTTATAATATTATTATGTAATGTGTTGTGCAATGTGTTATGTATCATTACTTTTTAATTAATTGGTAAAGAATTATTAAAATAACTGTTCATCAACCATCTTAATCCACGTGGACACTCCATGAATAGTACTAAGTTTTTATCCAATATGCAATAGGGAAACACTACTTCCACTAAAAATTTTTACCGAATTGTATTTTTTTATTTAAATAAGTTTGAATTTTTCTTTTAAATATTAATATATATATATATATATATATATATTATTCGATACTCATTCTTTTCAATAATGACAAACAAGCTCGGCCTAGATGTGGATGGGTTCGTGAGTTTTTGTTTCATAATGGATGTATATGGACGTTTGAGGACGACTCGATCCATCCTGTCAAAACTCATGGGCTTGGGCTTTCAGTTTAATTAGCTCGCAAAAGTAGAGAACATCTTGTGTTGTAATGGACCAATCTTGGAATATTAGTAGCCTATTTTATTAAGAAGAGAATTGTTCTCTTCATCTTAATTAAACTCTGTACTTTTTTTTTTCTTTTTTTCTTGAAATAAAACCTCATTTGTATTACTCATGAATTAACAGTATACAACCTATTATGTATAACAGAATTCTTAACGTTTGATGGAACACTCTCCATCCAAATCCTTTTCTCAACTAATAAAAAAGAAATTTTTGTANAAAAATTATTTCTATCTTCAATTCGTACCATTTCATTAAAGGGATGCCTTACATGTCAATATTAATGCTCAAACTCATAAAAAGATTTTTTCATTTCACAATATTTCAAATGGATTAAGATTTCTACTTTTAATTAAGGAAAATAATTTACACGCAACACATTCTACAACATATTACACAACAATATATTAAAAGGAGTGATATTTTTATAAAACATCTTATATAAATAATAACATTTTACGAGAATATTCTATTTTATAATATTATTATGTAATGTGTTGTGCAATGTGTTATGTATCATTACTTTTTAATTAATTGGTAAAGAATTATTAAAATAACTGTTCATCAACCATCTTAATCCACGTGGACACTCCATGAATAGTACTAAGTTTTTATCCAATATGCAATAGGGAAACACTACTTCCACTAAAAATTTTTACCGAATTGTATTTTTTTATTTAAATAAGTTTGAATTTTTCTTTTAAATATTAATATATATATATATATATATATATATTATTCGATACTCATTCTTTTCAATAATGACAAACAAGCTCGGCCTAGATGTGGATGGGTTCGTGAGTTTTTGTTTCATAATGGATGTATATGGACGTTTGAGGACGACTCGATCCATCCTGTCAAAACTCATGGGCTTGGGCTTTCAGTTTAATTAGCTCGCAAAAGTAGAGAACATCTTGGGTTGTAATGGACCAATCTTGGAATATTAGTAGCCTATTTTATTAAGAAGAGAATTGTTCTCTTCATCTTAATTAAACTCTGTACTTTTTTTTTTCTTTTTTTCTTGAAATAAAACCTCATTTGTATTACTCATGAATTAACAGTATACAACCTATTATGTATAACAGAATTCTTAACGTTTGATGGAACACTCTCCATCCAAATCCTTTTCTCAACTAATAAAAAAGAAATTTTTGTAAGCTTATGTGCAACTTGGTTACATTCCCTAAGTGTATGTTGTACTGTCCAGCTTGGTCTGTTCTTCAGCACTCCTTTTACATCTTCAACCATTTGACCAAACTATTCCCAACTTTCCTTATCACTGTTAAAAACCTTCACTACAATTAAAGCATCACCCTAAAAAATAACCTTCTCCATGTTTAGATCTGCACAAAGCCTCATTGTTTTCCACAGTGCTTGAAACTCTGCAACCACTGGACTGTAGCAGCCAAACTTCGAGCAACAGAGAGAGACCAAAACTTCCCCTTTATCATCCTTTACCACAACACATGTCCCCACTCTCCCTTCTTTCTGATTCAAGCTAGCATCCCAATTAGTTTTCACCTGATTCCCATTAGGTGCTTTCCATTTGCTTCCTTTTCTTCCCACAGTAGAACACACTCCCCCTTTCTTCATCATAGCAGGTTGCTGTGCCAAATGAAATTCCTCTAGAGATGATTCAGCTTGCTTCAAGATTGCACTAGGACTTACAAACTTCTTCTTAAAGATGAACGAATTTCTTCTCAGCCAAACCCCTTTCATGACAACTGCCACTAACTCCAACTCATCTTTCAGCAGCTTCTTTAATAACAAATCCCATAAATCAGTGAACTGCATCTCAAAACTTGACCACTTTTGTAGATGACTTTTCTGTTCAGCCCAAACATCCATGGCCCCTTTACAACTCCATAAGGCATGAGTAACAGACTCCTCCTTTGATTCACAAACAGGACAGACTGAATTTTCCACTACTCTCCCCTTAAGCAAATTTCTTCTAATTGGTAGGCAGTCATTTAAGATTTTCCATAGAAAAACTTTAACTACCCCTGGCACATTTAAACTCCAGATCATCTTCCATTCAAAGCTAGTCCCATCTGACTTCTCTCTTCTTACCCTTCTCTTTCTTCCCACCTCTAGATAATAGGCACTCCTCAAACTGAATAATCCATCTTTTGTAGGTTCCCAAATTTTCTTATCAGGCTTCCCAGAGTGACTAATGGGCAAACTGCAAACAGCCATAGCTTCTTCCTCATTAAAAACACTTCTTACTAAATTTTCCTTCCATTCCCCTCTACTGGAATCAATAAGCTTATTAACAGTCACATCTCCACTAAGTACAACAACTGGGGATTGAATACAGTGAGTTATGAGAGTTTGGATTCATTTATCACCCCACACTTTAATATTATGTCCAGTACCAACTCTCCAAACCAAACCTGTATTGAGAAGTTACAACAAGCTCCACAAACTCTTCCAAATCAATGATGGTCTGTGGCCTAATTTAGCACTAAGTACATCAGAATGTCTAAAGTACTTATCTTTTAACACCATAGCTGCCAAAGACTGAGGATTAGTAAACAACCTCCAACACTGCTTAGCTAGTAGAGCAGTGTTAAAGCTCTCTAAACCCCAAACCTCCTTCAGCCTTTGAAACCCCCATTTTTGACCAACTTTTTCATTGAATCTTTTTATCATTCTCTATAAAGCTCCACCAGAACTTTGCCATAATAGCTACAATTTCCTTACACAATTTCCTTGGTAATCTGAAGACATTCATGTAGTAGTTAGGAATTGCTTGGATGACAACTTTCAAGAGTACTTCCCTTCCTGCAGGCAATAGAAACTTATTTTTCTAATTATTCACCCTTTGCCACATCTATCCTTTGTACTTATGAAAGAATTGTAGCGAGATCTAGTAACCATAATTGGTAGACCCAAGTACTTTTCACAATTAGTAACCAATCTGGCCTTAAGCTCCTTTAGCACTCCTTCCTTCACATCAGGTTTAGCATTGGGACTGAAAAAAATAATGGTCTTTTGCTTATTTAAACTCTGACCCGAGGCATTCTCATATAAGTCCAAGATGCTTACTATTTTCCTCCACTAAGGCTAACAAGTTCTACCAAAACAATCATCTGCAAACAAAAGATGAGTCACTCTTGTTCCACCTCTAAGCATAGCCACACCTTTCAATTCCTTCAGCTCCTCAGTCTGGTTTAGCATGACACTCAGCCCTTCAGCACACAAGAGAAAGAGGTAGGGTGAGAGGGGATCTCCCTGCCTCAAACCCTTTGTTGGCATAATTACTTTACCAGGACTCCCATTAGTCAAAACTGTATTCAGGAAAGACCACTCTACTTTATCATAAGCCTTTGAAATATCCAGCTTTAAGGCCATACTTCCCACCTTATCTTTTTGCCTTATTTGCATGGAATGCAATACTTCATATGCAGTCACAATGTTGTCAGTAATTAGCCTTTCAGGAACAAAAGCACTTTGGTTTCTCGAGATGACATCCTTGAGTACTCTCTTCAATCTGTTAACAAAAGACTTTGTAATGATTTTATACATCACATTACACAGGCTAATGGGTCTAAAATCATTCACAGATTTAAACTCTTTTACTTTGGGAATTAAAACAACAAAAGTATGATTAAGACCCCCATCCATCCTGCCCCCATTTAGAAAATTCAAAGCAGCCTCACACACATCATCCCCTACAATACTCCAGAAAGATTGGTAAAAACAAGCTCCATAACCATCAGGTCCAGGAGACTTTAATGGAATCATTGTCTTCAAGGCTTCTAACACTTCCTCCCTTGTGAATGACTGCTATAAGAAATCATTCATCTTTATTGTGACTCTGCCCTTTACTGCATTTAGACAAGAATCAATAGTACTGCTTGGCGGATCAGCAGTTGTGTAAATCTTTGAAAAATGAACTCTAAAAGCTTCAGCAATCCTTTCTTGATCCATCCTCCAGTTTGACTGAGAATCTAAAACTTACAGGATCCTATTTTTCCTTTTCCTCTGGTTTGCACATGCATAAAAAAACTTTGTGTTCTTATCTCCCATACAGTACCAACTCTTTTTTGCTCTTTACTTCCACTTTAAGTCCTCATGCTCTAACAAAACACCCACATTTTTCTAAAGGGTTCTGAGTTCCTCTACATTTTGTGACCTTTCTTTTTCTTGCACCTCTTTTATTTTTTTTGTGAGCAACTCTATGTCTTTTACCCTTTCTTTATTTTTTTTCCTAAACCAGCCCACAAGGTTCCCCCTGCAAGCCTCCAACGAACTTTTAATTTTCTTCATAGGAGCTGCTCCTTTACCCACTCGATTCCATCCCTGTTTAACCAGCTACTCACAACCCTCTTCTTTTACCCAACTTGCCTCAAACCTGAAAGGAAAAGTCCTTCTTCCCTGCAATTCCTCATTACCCATCACAGATAACAGAATTGGTAGAGATCCGAGCTCCTTCCTGCAAGACCTTCCACCTTAACCTCCTTATACATAGCCCTCCAATTATTGTTAGCCACACATCTATCCAACCTTTCTTTTGTGAAAGTACTTTCCGTGTGTCTATTGCTCCAGGTAAAGAAACAACCATGATAGCCCAGATCAGTTAGACTGTTCCTCTCGTCATCTTATTTTCACTCCTCTGGTTTCCCTCACATTTTTCAGCCTGTACCAACACTTCATTGATGTCAATGGCAACACACCATGCAGTCTGGTCAAGGGGCCTTATCTTGTTCAACAGGTCCCAGGAAAACTTCCTTTTACTCACCTCAGGGTGACCATAAAAGCCTGTAAAGATCCACTCACCTCTTCCCCTTTCCCTCTTGATCAGTACACTGATATGCCATTGTGAAAAATTAACTAGCTCTACTTCTTCTTCATACTTCCAGAACATGGCTAAACCACCATTTCTTCCCATAGAATCTACACCAATACATCCTTCCATTTGTAACTTCCCCTTTAACCTTTCCAACCTCCCTGCATTCACCTTGGTTTTTATTAAGAAAACCAAATTAGGCAGCTTGTTCTTCACCATAAGATGAAGATCCTGAACCGTCCAAGGGTTCCCAAGCCCTTGGCAGTTTAACTAATAATTTTCATAATGCCGGGTGAGGCTGCATCACAGCCACCACCTCACAGAGATCCACACTAGATTCTGCACCTACATCCAACCTAGCCTTCTTTCCTCCCACATCCATCAATGTATCTTCATCTTCATCTACTAAAGAATGTTTTGAGTTAAGGTTCGAGAGACATACCACATTTGTTGGATAATTCCCCCTTGCTCTTCTTTTCCAGCTCCTTCTTCCTTCTTTGATCATCCCTCTAGCCAATGGTTTCATACTCTTTGCTCGATCTCCCGCTAGTAATTGTTCTTTCTGAGGAGAATTGGTAATTATAACATCTGCTATCACCTCCTCCTCCCCCTTCAATTTTGGATCAGGCTTATCACTATCAGTTAATTCTCTCATGGCCAAGATCCCCTCCTCCTCTTCTGCCATTTCCCCCCCTCACTTCCTGCCCCTTTTTACCATCCATACTCTCCTTCCCTCCTCCCTCAGAATTCTTTTCCTCATGGTTGTTACTTCCCTTTCTCTTATTTTGTTTTTTATGCACCACCTTTGCTCTCAACCAGGTACCATATTGCTCTGCATCTTGATCTCTACCCCCCGTACAACCTTCACTACCATGGATAATTTGTCCACACCTAAAGCACATTTTAGGTAACTTTTCATATTGAAAAGGCACCCAAATCTTACCACACGTAGTACTGATTGTTCTGCCTCGAGCTAATGAAACCTTCAGATTACACTCGATCTTCATCCTCAAACAGCGACCCCAAGCCAGTCCGTCATCGTTAACATCACCTTCTATAACTCTCCCAATCGAACTTCCAATCTGTTCTCCCATCCATTTGTTCATATATCCCAATGGGAGATTAAACATTTGAACCCAGAGCTTTTTAGAATCAAAATCCAATTGACTTGTCTGAATTTCCCCATCGTAATCCTTCAATTCAAACAAGAAGTTATCAAAGAGCCAAGGACAGCCTTCCAGGACTCTAGATTTGTCTCTTGCGCACACTAGCATTATGACAAAGCAATTAAATCCAATCTCCTCAAATTCCAGNCCCCTTCTTTCTCCTTTGACAATACTACAAACTCCTTCCCCTTCCTCACTTCCTGCCCCTTTTTACCATCCATACTCTCCTTCCCTCCTCCCTCAGAATTCTTTTCCTCATGGTTGTTACTTCCCTTTCTCTTATTTTGTTTTTTATGCACCACCTTTGCTCTCAACCAGGTACCATATTGCTCTGCATCTTGATCTCTACCCCCCGTACAACCTTCACTACCATGGATAATTTGTCCACACCTAAAGCACATTTTAGGTAACTTTTCATATTGAAAAGGCACCCAAATCTTACCACACGTAGTACTGATTGTTCTGCCTCGAGCTAATGAAACCTTCAGATTACACTCGATCTTCATCCTCAAACAGCGACCCCAAGCCAGTCCGTCATCGTTAACATCACCTTCTATAACTCTCCCAATCGAACTTCCAATCTGTTCTCCCATCCATTTGTTCATATATCCCAATGGGAGATTAAACATTTGAACCCAGAGCTTTTTAGAATCAAAATCCAATTGACTTGTCTGAATTTCCCCATCGTAATCCTTCAATTCAAACAAGAAGTTATCAAAGAGCCAAGGACAGCCTTCCAGGACTCTAGATTTGTCTCTTGCGCACACTAGCATTATGACAAAGCAATTAAATCCAATCTCCTCAAATTCCAGAGGCTTCCCCACTCTCCATATCTTCTCCATCGTCGCTTTCACTACTTCCCTCCCAATCCTTCTCGTCGAGCATACTTTTCCTACCAAACTTCTTTCTCCCCTTCTCCTCATACACTCATCCTCCCCTCCATTAACTTCTATATGAGTGTTCTCTTCTTCATTCAACCTCAGTCGCCTCCAAACCTCTTCTATCTCCTCCATCACTCCTCCTCCTCTACCCACCGTAGCAAGTAGATACTCTGCCCTTTTCCTCCCACAAGCGCAGGAAGAAACAGACTAACAAACTCCACCTCTCAAATTGCCTTTTCGCAGATGGTTGAGAGAGGATACTCGTAACAAAGTGCGGTTCTAACACTTTCCAAACTTGAAGGTAATTAAACTCTGTACTTTAATTGTTTGATAGGGTACATTTAAATGATAGTAAATGTAATCACATAAATGAACAATCATTCAAAATGCACAACACCGGTAAATGTGATTGGGATGACAAAATTTAGGATAAAAAAGTTAACATTAATGTTCTCATTTATATATTTTTTTGGAAAATTCTATAGACTGTATTCTTTTCTTACTCTCATTCCACTATAATGAGGTGGCATTGTCCATCAATCTGTACGATTGTTTTTAAAAAAAAATTAAAGTGATCCAAGAGTGATCATGTAAGTGCCACATTTTATATAGTGGGACGAGAGTGTATAGAATGTAAATATGGTTTGCAGCATTACCCTAGTTTTTTTATATTGAGCAATAATGCCACTCTTCATCGTTGATTTTGTCATCCCATCAAATTTGCTGCAACGTACGACACATTTTAAGTTTTTTCATTTCTTAATCTCTAAATGGACAATTACTTAAAATGTATTCCTCTATATGCATTTATCATATAATTAATTTAATTACATTGACAGATATGACACCTGGATTTATATCGAAATGCACGAAATTTTGAACATGGCAAACAGACTTTTTGTGACTCTTTAGTAAATGACAAATAAGAAGGCAATGGTACTTAACCGGCAACTTAATTCACCATCTGGCCCATTAATATAAGGAAAATACTACTTAGACCGATAAAATTGATTGATTGTGATTTTTATTTTCTTAACTTAATAGAGAGTGATTATTAGTGAATTAATATTTTTTTATTTTTTTAAAATATTTTAAAAAATATAAAAAATGGTTGAAATAAAAACAAAAAATAAAAATAAAGAAGTGCATTTACACTTGCGAATAAGCTCTCTCGATTAGAAATGTCGGTCCAGTAACATCATCCTTGATACAAAGCCATTGGCCAAGAAAGATCTTCTCGCAGCTGAGATTAGGGTTTATGCTACGTACTAAATTAAGAACTCATCATTCAGACCGAACTTTTGAATAATGCCAGAGCAAGTATCGCCATCTTCTGCACCATAGACGAGTTGCATTCTACTAGTAACACTCTCCTGTCCAATCCCACCTTCACCACAAACACAGTCATTATATAGTCAGTACATATATATATATATATACAATATATTGATGATTGACTGTAAGATCAGGATATGTAAGCTTCGAACTTACTGCGGAGTTGTCTGCATTCTGTGATGGAGATCGTGAGAATTAGAAGAGACAGCACAAGAACCAAGTTAAGAAAAGTGCAGGTTTGTTGTCACAGTTGGCCATTCTTTCTGTCGCTGTTTCTTTGGGCAGTGATGAGTTGAGAAAATCACCATGCAAGGAGCTAGGGTAATTTATAGATGAAAGCCCATCAAAGAAGCCAAAATATGTGGTAGAACTTTGTCGCTATTACTCAGTAGCTTTGCTTTTAAGAAAAAGGTCCGGCTAATTGTCTCGAGTACTGCAGAATATTAATTGCCGAATATTGCCATTAATTATAGCTATATGGAGTGCTTTTTTTTCATTAGTTTAAGGCCATTGTGGACATGATGGCGGGTTACACAAACTTAAACTAGACAGATCATTAATTAATAGGTATTAATTAGTTGTGCTGGGCAGGCCTAAGTGAGAGCTCTAATTGGTTTGCTTGGATAGGGTTCTGCATTGATTAGATCATATATAACAGCTGCATTACCACAGTACTGCAGTTAATTTTTTACTTGAAAAACTCATCTAATTATAATATACACGAGTAGATCAACCATCGAGTTAATACTAATATGTAGCCAATTTGAACTTTGGTGATATATCATTAATATATACCATTACCAGCTGGACGCATTCTGGCCTGAATCATGTGGGCTTTTTCTTGCTGTCTTGTAAAAATATTTACGTATTATATAAATATATATTTATATAACTCGATCCTGCCTTATAAATATATACTTTCCGAATCAAACAGTGGAAAGGAGAAGAAAAATCACATTCTGTTAGTTTTTTTTTTTTTCGTCTGAGTTTAGGAGTTTGTGTGATCATTCATGTCATTAAGGAAGATATTGATGGTTAGTGTTAGGAACAATATAAAAAAAGTAAAATAAAATTGGTATCAATCACATACAATAGAAGATATATGTGATTCGACAACATACATGACACATATAAGATGATAATTAAAGATATAGTGCAGGCATGAAGCATGGAGAATGGGGTTTTCACTTTCATTCTTTGCCGTTGATTTTGAGGTTTGTTGAGGAGTCATGCAGTAGTACTGTCTCTCTGAGAAGATAAGTCACAGTCCAGCTGCAAGAGTACTCCTTTTACTCATGATGACAAGGATGTTTCAAATATGAGATAATGAACTCTCGAATGAAACATAGCGCCTAGAATTATATTCCAGATCGAATAAACTTATTCTATTTACATAATTTATAGTAAGGAATTAACTATACATATCCCTGCATATAATTCATTCTTCTGGGTGACAGCGAGAACAAGCTGGATGATCAGTGGATGCCCACTCGAGGATCAAAACAATGAGATGCAAGACAAAATTGATAAGGACTAGTACTTGAGAATTTGCAAAGGAGAAGAAATAGCAGAAAAGGAGCTTCGCCATGCATGGAAACTCTTCACACATGAAGACACTTCACACATGAAGACAGGTATAAAGACAATGCCTCTCAATAAACCCTGAAATCATAACTGGCACAAAATCAGACTTTTGCTCCTTGAAATGGATCTAACGCATTAGACCTTTCCTTGTCAACTTCTTGGCTTAAACGGTTAGATGAATAATAATAATCCATTTTGCTAGCCCACATACGGCGCCCATGGTTAATTCCAAGACGATGATCGATCGATGCGCAAGTTCCATGCAGCATCTTGGTCCCCACCGTGCAGCACCAATAACCAAGTTAGCCTTCACCATATGCTCATGCATGGACCACCAAGATGCATGGGTTCTGATCAATGTAATCACACTAGCAAGCTATCTAACCAGAGCAGCCTTTGATTTCTCGCAAGCATTCATATAGTTGTCGGGCCATTAGATTGAAAGAATTATTTTCTTGAGTTGTCCAAAGTATATTTGATCTAGGAAAGTTATCGATGGTTGATTGTGCATGCACCTTCAAAATTAGTCAGGATTTTGTTGCAAATTAACAAGTGCAAATAAAAATTTTACAAAAATAAAAAATAAAGCAGAACTAGTACTACTTTTGATTACACAAGCTAGGAAGGTGATGCAGGAGGATCTGAGTCAAATGATGCTGAGTTGTTAGATTGTATATTGATTGCGCTAAAATATTTTGAGGTGGCAGATCAATACAAAGATGGTAGAAAATCATGATTTTTCTTAGATTGTGCCAGTTTTGGGCATATTTCAATATTTTGGCCATAACTTTAACTACGAGTATAAAAATTGTGCATATGACCCCAATTGGCACAATTTCAGGTCAATCAATACATAAGCCATGCTCTCCTGCAATAACATCAAACCTGACTCAGTAGTAGTGGGTCTGGATTACAAAGTTTATGTCACTATTTCCAAAAAACAGCCAAACAACTTCGTATCCATGCATAGAGAAGTTAGCGATTGAATTTTAATAGACAATTCATGATATAAGTTCAATCATTCTAGTACAAAAAAATTAGTTTCTCCTTTAGAAGGTTCTTGTGTGCGAGAGAATCAAATGACCTAATTACATCATTTTCAATTGGTTTTCTTACATCCTACTCTTCGTCCTATAAGAATATCATAAACTACAACATTAATTTTCATTCTATACCTTGTTTGAAGAATAATTACGTACACTGATGACCTTGCAGCATTAATATTTTAAGCTGAACCGCTCAATGTTCATCGATCTTCCTACTAACATAGCACGACGTTGCATGGGTTGGGAAAAAAAGGGAAACTACATGATTTGGACCTCCGAACTAACAATAATATATAAATGTTATATTTGTTAATTTGCATACTAATTAATTCCTAAAACTGTGGATTTTTTTTAATCTTAAATGACCAGATTTTTGTAATATTGGGTACTTAATTAATTAAGATTTGATGACTGTTAATATTATTAGAGAAAGATTATTATATGTATGACACATGCAGTCGTTATGGTAAAAAAATCCACGACATTAATATGTGATGTCGAGATGATTATAAATAACATTTTTTAAAACATTCATTAATTAATTCTTTATTTTGGGAAAAGGATCAACATAGACTGATCTGTTTTGTTATAATTAGGGTTTGATCTCAAGTCAGCAGATCAAGGTGGTCTTTTCTATATGACATTTCCCTTCGGTGATGTTTTTAATTAATTAAGCATCTCATCACTTTTGAAAACACTTTACAGTAAGCATGGAGGAGAAAACCCATGAAAAGAAGAGAAAGAAAATGAATCACTCATTCCGCACAGCAACCATAACAACAACAACCGATGTATGTGACAGTAGCGGTAGAAGAGAGAGAGAGAGAGATCAAGATCAAGAAGAAGATTAATAATTTGAATGGGAGAAGGGAAGTATATACAAAAATGATCATCCAGTCAGAGGTCTGACATGAATTAGATTACACCCCCTTTAATCAAAATAATCTTTGGAACTTTCAAAAGATATATATATATATATATATAATTAAGGAGACCAAAATGACAAATATTTAAGGTCCTTGGACCTGGATCATGAATATATTACAGCCAAAATCATTTCTGATGATTATGGTAATAAATTAAGGACGTTTGAGCACGTCATAGGTTTAAAGTTTGAAGAAATTCATGAACCTAACTCATCTCATAAAACCTGTCTAAAAAGAAATTATTGCTTATTCTTTATAAATTTATTCAAGACCTTGTCCATAGTAGGGTTATTTCTCCATACTTTTCTATACAGTTTTCTCCATCAGTGGGATAACCACTGTTATCTTCTGAGAAATGGAATGCAGTATTATATCTGAGAGAAGAGAACCAATCTGCTGGTCCAGCTCCTGATCGTGTAGGAGTAGTAGTAAAAGATACCAAATAACGTCCTTTTTACCAAAAAAGAAAGGGAAAAAAAACCATTAAGGATTGTGAACTAATGTCAATCACTTTCAATCACATTACCGTGTGGGAAAAGTTATTACTCTTTGAGATTTTTATATTTCTTCGTAATGATAACTACTTTGTAAGTGGGCATTGATGGATGCCGATGGATATATATGTGTGTCCGTTGAAAGACAGTACGTACTACTAATATTTTACTTTTATATATACTCATAGACATGAAAAGTAAAAGATCATGAGACAGACAAAGGAAATTGGGGTTTTGCAGGCTGTGATTCCTTAGTGCTTGTGCTCATCCTTTCACGTAATTATATATCTTCTATCTGTCCACACCCTCATGCAGGCAGGCAGGCAGGCAGGCCAGCCAGCCTCATCCTTTCATGAATTCCGCTTCTCACTAGTGACACATGGTCTTCATGTATTGGTGCAATTCCCATTTCAAAATCCCAAAGCCTAGGTGTTGACCCTACTAATAATTATAAATGAAGCATCCGAGACCGCATTTATTTTTATTATTATCAAGATTATTGGCGTGCTCTACTGAATATTCAATGTAGATATATTGTACCTCCATTTTCACTTGCACTAATCCTTATTAGAATGGAGTATTACAATTCTCTCCTTATATTTCTGATATATTTGTCGAGCCAATTCGTCGTAAGTGACACGGCTTCAGATCCGTATTTTTTGTTAGAATAAGTTCTGATATCATTCATAATGTTGTAATAAAAAGTTTAAGTTACATGACTTATATTATAAAATGACTAGTTAATAATACGATGGAAGTCACATTAAAACATTATATAAAGAGCAAAAAAATTTTATTCTCAAACGGTATGAGATTTCTTTCATACAACGGAAGAAGGATCAAAGTGATCCGAATCAGAAAAAGAGGGCGAAGGTGAGGGACAAAAGGAACACCACCCAAGACAAAAAAATTGTAATACATACAACGTGTTTTCTGGGGTAGGAATATAGCTTTGGGCTTGAGGTTCTTCTTAACAGAGCCCGAAGCAAGCAAGCCTCTTCTTTTTATTATTTTTTCCTAGTTTTAAGAGAAATTAATGGATTTGAAAAATAATTGAGTAGATACAACCAGCGAATCTGTCTCCACCCACTCCTTTCTTCCGAGTTCCAACCCCACTCCCCAATAAAAACAAAACAACGATAAAATTAAGTGACCCTCCTTCCTACATCAACCTTCAACCCTCCCCAAAGCTAACCATATCTATTTGGAAAATACTTTAATTATAAATAAATTACATAAAAATAATCTTAAAAATTGATGTGATATAATGTGGTTCATCAGATTATAAAATTATATTTATTATAGAATAGATATAACCGACTACATAAACCCATATCAATTTGTGTGATTATTTTTGTGTAATCTTTTTATGAATATAGTAGTAGTATATCTATTTTCTTCCCTCCCAAGAAAGTTATGTCATGCTATTTTTAATAGAAACCCCCCATTATCATGCAATTTGTGGTGCTATCTGCCTAACAACCACAAAAAAACTTGGACCCACGATGCTAAATATAAATATGGTGAAATTCCACACACACATACATATATATAATGGGTTGATGTTGATCATTGGATTAGGATTTACGGAAGCATTTTGGACACTTCTTTTTAACAAAGAATGGACACTTCTTTTATCAAAAGAAGAAAAAGAAATTGTGCCATACAATCCGAGAGCCAACATAAAAACTCATTATTGTGGAGGTTGGACCATGGAGGGACTGTTTGATGATGGTCATTAATGAAAATGGTTAAAGGATGACAACTCTCTCTCTCTAGACTTTTGGAAGATTATAACCTATATTATTTTTATTTTTTAATATGGAGGTTTAAATAAAAACATATACACTTCAAAATTAAAAATAAAATTACCCTCTATACTCTCAAACTATTGCCATATATATATATCAAGAAAAATGTACATTTTAAACTTTATCATCTCCAATCATACTTATCATATTTATTGATGTGGCAAATTTCAAGTGATTTAGTTTATCAATTATGAGAAATTCTACATGGAAGCGTTACACCATGCATATTTATCTAATTAATATGTAATTTATTATTTTTATCATTTTATCTTAATATTTAAATGTGGGTGTTTAAATAAAAAGATAAAAATAATAAATTACATATTGGTAAGGTGGAGATATATGGTATAAAATTTTCTTGTAGTATTCTCTTATTCATATNTTTTTTTTTTTTTTTAACATATCCGAATAAGGTCAAAAGTAACACATATAGGTATATTTAGTATCCTTAACTGGGAACTGGCTAAGGTTATTTTTAGTTAACAATAGGGAGTGCCATAAATCAGAGTCTTTAACAGGGGCACAGACCAAAAGTGGTGCTGATAAAGACCTTTGCTTAGCTGGCTCTGGATTCCCTTCTTCTTTCCAAACGACAATAAGATCCCTAGCTTTGTACCACATGACATTAATTGTGGATTGAGGACGAGATGCTCCCGTTACCTCGGGGCTCGGAGGAAAAGACAATTGCATTATAGCCATGATTAATTTCATTTGCCAATAAATTGACTTAAAGGGTGTTGTAGTCTTTTCACATCGAACGACAACTCCTCCTACGGCTACGACATCGTGTCTTGTCGTGTCGCCTTCTTTAGGCGTCGTAAACGATCCAACTGTTTGTTTGGTACATTTTAAATCATAGAGCGTGCCAGTGTGCCAACTGCCTCTTGGCGAGGGATGTCATCTCATACGGGTCACTGACACCTGTTGTGACCAGTGCGAGCCGGTACGTTGATGGGACCAAGAGGAGTGTAATTCGAACCACATTTTGAGGCTAAGATAGTAATTCCGACAACGGGCCTCGCTGTAATAATGCAAAATCACAGCGTCTCGTGTCTCTCCATTGTCAGTCAACATTGTTTGACCAGCTTTATCCAACCCAACAAAATTATTACTGTTTCATTATTACACATTTATCTTTTTGTTTGTTCTTTTTCCTCCGCTCCAAGATTCTGCTGACTGCTCTCGTCGAGGGGATTATTACCCACGCACCATATCGAACATCATTTGTTGGGAGTACCTCATTTGATTGTATACTTACGTACGTACATTTTATATATATATTAAAAATAATTTGTACAAATTTTAAATTCACAAATCTCATGCAAACTCTTATAAAAATGTGAATCACATCTTAAAAAAAATGTAAAATTAAAATTATTGTTTAGTAGTAGGATCTATTTTTTTTTATAAAAAGCTTATACGTGATTTGTCTATTTGAATCTTGTATCTAGCATTACTCATATATATATATATATATATATATTAGGACTAGGGTCAGATTGTGAGTTATCATATAGAGTTGAATTGATAAGTATTTCATCTATAATTTTTTTTTTTATAAAAATAAATTTACAAACTGATATGATTTAATATTCACAAAACTTTCTTATTCAAATTGATATGGTTTGATGTTCATAATACTTATTTTAATATACAATCTCAACTTGACAAAGTGCATGTTGAGTTCAAAACATAGACAATGATAGTGTTACTTACTTCCTACTATTCATTTATTACTATTTTTGTATTTGATTTTTTTTTTTAATTTTTTATGCAGGACATACCCTTGTGGTGGCTTTCATGCACCTTAATTTATAACTGCAGATCGAACGATCAAAACTGGTCTTTCTCGTTTAGATGATGACAACCCTTTGAAATGGTAAACGAGCCTCCTTGAGACTCATGACCTAGAGAACAACCCTTTAGGGAGCTTTCCAAAATGGAAAAATCTTTGTCGCTTTCTACGACACTGAGAAAATAGATATGGGAAACAAACATGGAGGAGAATAAAGTGATAAAATACGAGGTGGTGGAACAAACAAACAAAGCTAATTCCACGTAACTTTTAGCAAAATCTTGCCAATCTCAAATATTTTGAAATTCAATACTTTCAATGTCTTAACGTGATCATGGAATTATTTGGTTATTAACCGATAATGAATCAATCAGCGTTTTATATTATAATGTGTAATTTTTTATTTTTGTCATTCTATTTAAATATATACATATTTAAGTATTAAGATAGCGCGACATATCACGTATTGATTATGTCGAAGTGTGGTGTAAAGTTTGTATATATGTAAAATTTACATGGAATATTTTCATAATAAATAACTAAATATCTATTTATTGTACGGTGAGCCTTAAAAAAAAGGGGGAAAAAAAAAAGAGCGGAAAACTAACTTGCCCAAAGTGTCAAAACAAGAAGATCAGTAGAGAAGTTTTTGGTGATGATTCCTCTTCTTTTATGTTTTTTGGAGGGGGATGGTTTTGTTTTATTGGGTGGTTTGGTCACATTGAGTGAATGAGTGATTAATGGGACCCGGCCTTTCATGTTATCCATATGGTGTGTGTACCAGACCTGGTTATGGCCCCATCTCGAGCACCGCCAAACATATGTCATCCCTTGATCGTTC
>QEOT01009319.1:38991-84062 GCA_003123785.1 Pterocarya stenoptera | reverse complement strand
ATCAAGAGGGACATTGAAAACATTTTTCATGTTCATCAAAGCGGTATTCTTAAGGATACTTTAAACATCTTGAAAGGGAATGGGTATCATTCACCATGGAACAATATAAAAAAAACAACACCACCATAAAAAAGGCAATAGAAAAAAGGAAAATAGAGGGTGGGGCATGCCAGAGTATTAGATCCACTTTTTTCTCTGCACCTCTTTTCTCTAAACATTATGCAGGGTGAAGGATGAGAAGTTGTAACTTTAAGCAAAGGGTTCCCGTACTTATTTCTCATCAAAGTCGAGGTTCGATGGGAGCAAAACCAATTGCAGTTGAAATTACAAATAGGCTTGGAGCCTCTTTCCTTTTTAGATTGTTTTGGGTTCATTTATAATGTAATTAAGAATTATTCTCAAACGTGGTGGGTTTGTGTAAGCTTTAAGACTCTTGTTTTCAGATGGTACTGTTCTATTTTTCATATTTTGTAATAGCGGTACTGTTTACTTTCCTATTTGAAGTGCTTGTTCTCTTCCGATTTAAACTGGTGTGTACTTGCTCTTTGATTAAGTTGAATGCATTTATCTCCTCGAACCTTTGGCCTTTCTTGCCTGCCTTTCATGGTTGCAATGTGTATACCTGACAACAAAAGATCATGCCTGTTTGCCTCTCATATTTGTGTTCTGAGGAATTTTCTCTGCAAGTTTGGAAATTATGCTACATTCACTCTATACGACTGCTTATGAATTTATCACATGCATTCTGCTTTTCTTCTGAATCAAGAGAATGACTGAATCTTTTTCAGTAGATCGAGAAACTTAGCAGCAGTTCGATATTTTAGCCTCATTATTTAGCCGTTTCTCCCTAGTAATTTTGCTGACATAGATGTTTGTTAAAAGCATTTTTATTTTTTTGTTTGTTTTGTTTTCCGGGGTAGTTAATCTAAAGCTTGATAGAATACATTGATTCTAAAAGTCGACGAGAGTCAAACCTCTCAGCTCTCTAGAGCACTGGAGTAGTTGCACTTATTACTTAATTTTAGGTAGATGAATGCATATACCTCGTCGACTAAAGATAGGGGGAAGAAAAGAAAAAGAAACAAAAATAACCCGCAATACTTGTTAGTATTGCGCTGCCACAGTCCCTAACCATCATCCTTCGGCGGTTCGACAGCTCTCCTGTTTGCTTTATGCCTATATTTTCGTTTCTCCTAACCAAAAATTGTGGAAAAGAGGTAGTAGAAGCCTTCTGAGCCAGTTTAGACCAGTAAAATGCAGCACAAATCACTTTACTGCGACTTTCAGTCGTAATATCACAGTTCGTTTATCGGACTGTATCAAAACCACTTTAAGCTACATCCCCTTGTGGGAATTGGGTTGAGGTCAATTCTTTGACCCCAAAATCCGCTTTTTTATTTTTTTTATTGTGTTGTTTTTGTTGGTTTGGGTGAATGTTGGGGCTTCCCACCCTGTTGATTATCGTATTTTGTAACTGTTTAATATATATTTATATATATATAACTAATATGCTTGCTTCAAAAAAAAAAAAAAAAAAGAAAAGAAAAAGAAAGAAAAAGAAAAAAAAGAAGGTAAAACCATCTGTATCATCCAATAGCAATGGATTTCCTCTTAATCGTGTACACCCCCGTTTATTGTAGGCACTTCCCTTAACTATTTCTGATTTTCTAAATTAGGCATTGCCAACACTGAGAAAAGGGGTATTGCATCTTTGTTTTGTGCGTTAAATCATATGTTTACAAGCAGAAAGAAACGCAATCGTTGTTGCTACATTGAGTGATGTTTGTGGTTGAAAAGTGTGGCAACATCCTTATCTCCACACCCACTACAATTTACTACAACCTTCGTGGCAGCAGGTAAAGAAGGGCAAAGTTTGTCTAGAAATGCCAATGCATGAGAGGCCTCCAATGAAGGAATTATACCTTCCAATCTGCATAACAATTGACATGCTGCAATGCCAACAATAGAGAACCAAATTAATGGTTTCAATTTAGGAAAATACATAAAAAAGTATACTTTTTTTCTTGAAAGTACATGAGTTGATAGCTCGAGGTATACCATCAATGGCTTCCCGGTCTGTGGCAGTGTAGAACTCAGCACGCCCTGTGTCTTTGAGAAAGCTCAGCTCCGGGCCAACCCCAGGGTACTGCAACCTGCATTTAATTAGTGGATTAGGCTCACGTGTATCACAGCTAGCAATTAGCATTTTCATCTTTCCAATATTAGATTCAGAGGCAAAGTCTCTAGTTGGTACAAATTTCATGCATTAAAAACCTGATTTTTTTTTTTTACTTACCCCACAGCAATAGAGTATGGCTCTAAAATCTGGCCTTCCTCATCTTGCAACAAATAGCTCATGGCTCCATGAAAAACACCCACATCACCTCTAGCCAGCGTTGCAGAGTGCCTACCACTTTCTAAGCCAAACCCAGCACCCTCAACTCCAATCAACCTCACATCTTTATCTTCAATAAATTCATGGAACAACCCCAATGCATTAGAACCAGTCCCTACACAGGCAAGCAATACATCTGGTTTGCCACCCCATTTCTCCATTGCTTGCCTTCTTGTTTCCTTTCCAATCACTGATTGAAATTCTCGGACCATGCTTGGATAAGGATGAGGCCCCACCACTGTGCCAGGCAAGTAATAACTGGTTTCCATGTCTCCCACCCATTCCCGAATTGAATCCGAGGTTGCTTCCTTAAAATTCCCCTCCACGGATTTAACCTACGACAATAAGGCCATATAGAAACAATGAAGTTTACTTTGTAGTTGGAGACACATATTATACTGATCTTCGTTAATGGAAAGCTTAACTGAATTGCATAAATTTAGAAGAGTTTGGAGCTAAAAGAAGAAGTGTAATTATAATACCTGGGCACCCAGCAGTTTCATCAAGAGCAAATTAGAAGGCTGTTTCTCCATGTCTTTGGTGCCCATAAAGATGGTGCACTCCAAAGAAAGTTTGGCACAAGCAGCAGCTGTTGCCACACCATGCTGTCCGGCACCAGTGGCTGCCATTACGCGTTTCCGGCCCATGCGTTTGGCAATCATCGCCTGTGCGATAGCGTTGTTGATCTTGTGTTCTCCACCATGGGTGAGATCTTCTCGTTTCAGATATATATCTGGCCCTTCTCCTTTACTGTTCTTGTAGTGATTTGAGAGCCGCTCAGCGAAGTAGAGAGGTGTCTCCCTCCCAACATAGTCTCTTAGTGCTGTTGTGAGCTCCGCCTGCAATTAATACATTCATATGTAAGTGTGAAACTTTCCATTATTTTTCAGAGTTCCCGTGGTTATGGGCGCTGAGGCCGATGGAACTAGAGGAGCCATGGCCAGGATTGAGCTTCCCATGTCGGGACTCGGTCGCTTTTTTCGAAAATAATGGAGGGTATTTATGTCATTGTAATCGTAGATATTGGAAAATGAATAATGATAACCCTATTACTTCTTACCACTCGATTATTATTCATTTTATTTTTTTTAATTATTTTTGAAAATGATTATTATTGAAGTTGTATATTTTTTTAATTTTTTTAATGATTAAAGATTATATTAAAAAATACTTAAAATAAAATAAGAAAAAAATAAATCTTCAAAACACTATAAAATAATAAAATAGTGATAAAAAAATAATAAACCGAATTATCCATAAAAGAATATAACGTGAGAGTTATTATATT
This sequence comes from Pterocarya stenoptera, assembly GCA_003123785.1. NCBI lineage: Eukaryota > Viridiplantae > Streptophyta > Magnoliopsida > Fagales > Juglandaceae > Pterocarya > Pterocarya stenoptera. Next base: position 80,379 of record QEOT01009319.1, on the reverse strand, counting down.
CAGCAAGCCTATATCACACGATCATGATGTGAATCTTTATTTTTTTTTTAAAATTTATTCAATATTTTTACACTACGTATCTGTTAAAGGAAAAAATAATTTTTTTTACTAAATAAATAGTATAGAGATGATAAAGAATGTGTGGTGCAAGAACAATCTGCGATGCAAGAACAAGAAAGAATTTTTTATAATGTAATATGAACGAATATTCATTCTCGTATCTCAAAATGATGGGACCCACAGAATTTAATATCTCTAGGGCGATTCAATAGACAGCACAATGAACACGCAACAAAAGTGACCTCATTGACCATAATGTCGAGTTTTGCTGTACAACCTTTACTACATTTTATATTTCATATTTTGTTAAATTTTTTAAATTTTTTCTAAAATCTTTATAAAGAAATTTTTAAAATTATTTCAAAATTTTTATTCATTATTTATATAATAAATATTTGATAAAAAATATATATAATATAAGGAGGTTTTGTGAATAGTAGAGATCGTGAAGACTTTTTGATTTATCAATATCTCGTTAACGCAACGCCACATGCTAGCTTTGAATTGACTAACACTCGACATCAATATACCATGTCAGCCAATCAAAAGTTGACAACGGCACACTAATGTTACGTGACAATCTTTTAGTTAATTTCTTAACAAAAGATTGGCGGAGATATTAGACCTCGAGTTATAAAATAGTGAAACAAATATTTATTATATTGAAGATGTATGATTTAAATTTGTACAATATAATTCGTAAATATTACCTACCATCCTTTTAACGATTATCTACACAACATTTATTGATCATGATAAACAAGTAAAATATAATAAATATTTTTTATTTATATAATATCACATAATAAAAGAATGAGAGAATAATAAATAAAATGACGAGAAATAGCATTCCTCTTTTGATTAAGGAAGTAATTAATTAATTATTACCTGAAACTCGGGGTCACGTAAGATGAAGTTGAATTGTGATTGAAGCTCGCTCAAAGAAGCCACCAATATCTCAGGCACGTACTTGCCTCCAAACCTCCCAAACCTTCCTTCATTATTCCTCCCAACTTTTCTAATTTCATCATCTTCATCGTCTACTGTCTCGACAAGTATTTGTGGCATTGTCAAGGTCCTCATGATGATCCTCCTCCTCCTCCGGATCAAATCCCTCAACCCCAACGGAACCTCCTTAACCAAAGTAGCCTTGTGATCAACGGTACTAACTACTGCACGAACCAGCAGCATTGAGGAGATATTGCCATTTCTTCTTCTAACTGTGCTGGATGCAGGACATGATATTTTGGCTGTAAGAAGATGGGTACTGCTTCTCATGTTACAAGTCATGATATTATTAATAAAACCTTGGGGTGGGGTTGGCTTAGAATTAAGGGTTTTTTCTTTTCTTCTTGTGGTGCCGAAAGGCCTTCGATGTTGAGGTTCTTATAATAGAGTGATACGTCGTACGTACGTCTAGATCAGCGAACGAGGAACACATGCATGCATGCGGTCAATGTCATGAAACGAATTATTAAAGCCATGAGCTGGATAAGAAACCTAGTGATCAAGAATCGAAGGACATCACATTACATGATAGATATGTGAGTGGGTTCATATATACAAACGCTATATCAATATTGTAAAGGCCTTCGATGTTGAGGTTCTTATAATAATAGAGTGATAGTTATACGTCGTACGTACGTCTAGATCAGCGAACGAGGAACACATGTATGCATGTGGTCAATGTCATCATGAAACGAATTATTAAAGCCACGAGCTGGATAAAAAACCTAGTGATCAAGAATCGAAGGACATCGCATGAGAGATATGTGAGTGATATGTTAGTGACCTATGTAACTAACAAAATCAGCCAACATAAACTAGTGGAAGAATTGAAAGGAAAACTAGTACTTGGACAAATGACATTGTAAATTTATTGGTTCCTTGAAAATATATATACTTGCATAGGCACCAAAGAAAAAGAATAAAAAAAAGTTGTAAAAAGAGACCCACAAATCTTCTTGGGTGATGAAATGTAAATATATATATATATAATGATAATTTGAAATTTTATTAATGATAAAAATGGTGCAAGTATGAAAAAGTTGTTAAGAAATTAAAAGAACTTTAGAGTTAAAAAATAAATAAATGACACTAAAAACAAAGAAATGGCATAAAAAAAACTCATGAACAAACACATATAAGTTTTTAAAAAAATTTTGGGGTCATGGCCCTCCAACCAACTATATAGAGTTAGTCTACATAAAGTCTCCAAATCATGGGGATTGCTCATGAAAGCCCATACAGTTATGTTTAAAAAAAATTTAAAATTACAATAATATCATTTTTAAAATGATGTTTGTTTTCCTTTTACCCCAATTCATCAATGAGACTACACACGCAATCCCCTATTCAGAACTACAAATAGAATTTCTCTTTTATATATACTCGACATAAAAAAAAATAATATACTTTATTTTATAGAATGATATGATATGTTAAATTATAAATTATTTTATCGTATAATAGGAATTCGTAATCTATCTAAAATCGGGTAGCGCTACAGCTATCGAGAAATTCTTCTGATTAGTGCATTTTTTTTATAGGACTGTTCATTCGGGATCTGGAGCGGGAACCCGGATTTACCCGAACCAGAACCAGAGGTTCAAACCCAGTCTGGAACTTGGATAAATCCGAGTTTTAAATCCGAAATCCGGTTTTTTTTTTTTTTGAATGTTTTGATGTTTGAAAATTTAATTGATTTTGATTTTGATATATTTAGGTCTCTGTTTGGTTGTTAGAATCAACTAAGATCAACTAAGATTAGTCTAATTTTAAGTTGAGTTTAACATCGAAACACCCAACTCTCAAATTATTAAACCCATCTCAACTCAAAACCTTTTTACACGTGAGACCCACAATTTTTTTCAACTTTCCATAAATACATCGAAACTCATTTTAACATCCAAACTTAAATTCATCTTAAGTGGATCCTATAAAATTTACTTCACCATCTGAACTCACTATTAAACTCAACTCAACATTTAAATATGAGTAGTTTTGGATGCATTTTACCTAACTCGATCGATGTGGTGGAGTTTCTGGTGATAATCTGATCACCAGCTATTACGCACTAATTAATACCATATATAGTGGTAGGATGCCTATCATACCATGCATATAAGTGGAAGCTGGATGTCATGTCAAGTCCATGGGCACGTAATCATCTCTTACGGGCCTTTCGTGATCTGTTTTGACCAAATATTGCTTGAAATCTGGTGCAAAAATTTTCGGGACCACTCTCGAAATGGGTTGTCAAAACGATAAAGTCTTTTGTATGTACGTAAAAGATTATATATATATATTTGATAATTTTTTATAGCAATTGAGCCATTGACATCTAAACAGTAAAGCGGGACCCCAATCTCCCCAATCTCCGACCCAAAAGGACATAGCAATTGACATCTATAACAGATAAGCTCGTTTCCATTGGACCAACTATTTTTTCCCCGCATCTTCTCAGTCAATTTTTAATAAAAAAAGAAAAACATAAGCATTTTAACTGGAAAGATAAATAACAAATAAAAAAAACGTGTTCTAGATTTTAAATTTGGTATCCCGACCGAGTGTATTTTGCAATTCGGATTTCGGACGGGGCCTGAAAAAAAATTCGGCCTGAATGAATAGTTTTATTTTTTATGTATTTTTTTAATTCTTTCAACATTTAAAAATAATAAAAAACATCATTAAAAAGTGTTTTCTTAATTATTAAATAAATAAATAAAAACTATCCAGACCCATCATCGAAATCCTTTATCGGGATATATATAATTTTCCATCTAAAATAACGGAAACAACAAAAATTGCTTGTCAGTGCAAACAGTAGTACCGATTGATTACATGAATGCGCGTCTTTTAAAAGAGGAAAAAGCTGTTTGCCCACCAATTCTGTTATATTTGACCGTTCAATAAAAAATTTTTTATTTTTTATTTTATTTTTATTTTTATTCAATGATTAAAGAAGTGATTTTAAATATATTAATATATTTTTTTATTTTTAAAAAATATTTAAATATATTAAAAAAATATGAATAGAAAAAAAGAAGAAGCAGTGAACCCCACAGCTGCATGCCGACTATTTACTAGAATATGAATTTGTTCTTTGTTTTCTCGAAAAGGACAACAAAAATAAAGCTAATCAATTTCTTCGAGTTCTCTTTTTTCATGAATTATAATTAGGACGTGCAAAATAATTGTTAGAATATTTTCTTTTGGGGAAGTAATTGCAATAAAATTAGAAACGATAAGAAAAACAATATTAAATTTTAGAATATCGATTAAATTGATTAATTTTATTATTCTCAACGGAATGGTTCAAGTGGTAAAGGCCTTGAATTTAGAGGTATGCTCTCCCATGTCTAAGATTTAAATCTTCTTAAGTGTAAATAATCTTTAAGAACCATTAGATATGAAGATTTTTTCTTTGAATTATCCGAAGTGCAGTTATGAAAAATTCCTTGTCGATGCCTATGCACCATTGAGATTCGTCGGAATGCTGTTCCTAGACACCTGGTAAAAAAAAAAAAAAAAAAAATTCTCGCTCAATATACACAAACTTTTAAGCTGATAACTCATTCTAGAAATCTGCATACAATTCCCACGTTTTATATATGCTGCAGAGATTTGTGATGTTATGTAGATGAGGCCGGCAGTAAGAAATGTTGAAAATGTGTTTGATAATCGAATAAGTAACTATCATGTTGGTGATTGAGATATATATCATGTGCTGAAGTGGACGTGAATTAATATTTGATTGGAGTGGTCTCAAAAAAGACGTTTTAGGTGAAAGAACTTTAATAGTTGGCTTTGAACTAAAACCTCTTTTGTCAAAGCAAATAGAAAGACGTTCTCGTTGGGTCCGTCCGTCATTGTTGTCTTTTTTACTTCGTCTTTTTCAAAGTAACACATTCTTCGTCTTTTGTGAAAAGGAAGAACAAGGAAGGAGACAACTCAATTTTGCTACGTAACATTTAAATTATTGTTCAAATGGGGTCTAGCTAGGAGTCCCTAGATCGACCCATGGCCATTCGCAAGTGACAAGTACTATTTAAAAATTTAATCATTTCATTTTAAACTCAATCACTTGCAATAAGATGATTTTGTTCCCAACGCAAATCGTCTTATTGATGGTTATCTCGAATGAAATTTGTTGATTTCTTATAAAATAAAATAAAAAGTAACTGGGTCTGTTGGGCCTAATCAGAAATTAAAATAGAGTAGGCCCAACTCTAGAGCTCAGCGCAGATTGTGAGCAATTAAATCTCTTGTCATTGTTTCTTTTAATTGGATTTCACTTGGGGATAGCCAAACCCAACCTGCCCATATTTGGGACTTCTGGGCCTCTGTTGAGGCATCATAAAATGCAACCCGACCCAAGCTCCAATTAATGTATGCTTCCATGCCCATGGGGTTTTTTCCCCTCTATTTGAATGCCTCTTTTTATGCTCGAAAATGTGATGATATATTTATACAAATGAATGGACAGTGTTTAATTAATTTAAATCAATCATTTTTAAAACATAATTTTTCATCAAAGTGAGATATATGCATGGTAGAATAGTTTCTTGAATTATTTTGACATGCAAGCTAAATAGCTTATAACCACATAGCTAGCCTCTCCCTCAACATGACCATGTACGTACGCATGCAACAAATTAAAGATCAGTTTAGATATAATTAGAATAGAGATTAATTTCATTTTTCAAGAAATCTCAAGTGATTTTTAAAAAATTTTCATGGTTTAGAAATGACTTTTCTAATTTTTAGTTGAAGTTAAATAAATGAAAAATGATTTGTACAAGTCTACAATACTCGTGTTAAGTGTTTCGAAAAGAAAAAAAAAATAGAAGCACTTAAAAAACTAACATTTTACATTAATGGATCTTGTTTTTTATATATCCTGAACTTATAAATATATATATATAAATATATTTATATATTTCTAGCATCAATCTGACCACGCCTTCATTTCTCTGAAGAAGTCAATAAAAGCTCAGCGGTATATTCAACTACCAATATCTATTATCGATCTCTCTGCCTTCGTGCCTTTCGTGTAAGTGACATATACAGTACCAGATTATGATCAATGAGAAATTAAGATATATAAATATATATGTGTGTGTGTGTGTGTAGATGATCAGGAAGAACGTACAAGAAACAAATGAAGCAGCATGCATGCATGCAGCGCTCAGCTAGCCAGCTGAGAAATTAGTATAAATGCCTGCGAAACCACATATTAATGCATATGGTGTAGTGAATTCTCTGGAAAAAGCCATAAATGCATTTATATCTGCTAGCTCTGATCTCGTTGTGTCTTTTGAAAACGCTGCATGCATGCTATATATCAAAATACATATAGTACTGCGCGCGCCCTGGCCGCCTGTTTTTTCTTTTCTCATCATGTTTCTTTTAAAGTAACATTAGTTTCGCCGACAGGTTATGAACTCTGGGGGGGCAAGTTTCTTCCACACAATCAATGGCTTTCTGCAATTCACAACGTTCCATATTAATTAGAGCTAGCTAGCTGCATGCATGCTTAAGTGTTTGCTGCATTATATTTACAATGACAACTACTTATAAGTTATAACTATCGTTGGGTGTGGGCACGGAATCAATGAATATTTCTTCGTAAACCGTGCGGGGTGGCATGCAACTTGGAAGCACGGCATCATGAGCAGCATAAAGCGTTCTGATCATCTAAAATTCATCCGGGGTAAGTGATCTGCATTATAGGAAAGATAAATTATTTCTACAAATCCTAAATAGACAAGAACAATGTGATTTCTTGGTAAAAAAACGTAAAAAAATATTTTCTTTTTTAGCAGGACCTACATTTTTATAAAAGGTTTGCGCAAGATTTATTTATTTGAGACTTGTATATAGTATTATTACTGTTCCACATTAATTGTTAGTTAGTTCTTTATTTTATATTTGGACGTTTCCTCTTTAAAAAGTTAATAAACAGACTTAATTAAGTTACTTTTATGCCTTCATGTTGTTAGCAAAAAAGACTATTGATATCCTCTTTAATATTATGTTGATAATTTATTTTTAATACATTTGGGGAAGGAGGTTTTCAAATCCAAGAGCTCCATTTTAGAGACTAGAGATTTATGTCAATCAGGTCACAGGCAAGATTTTTGTAATATTTATTTGAAATACAATGCATTTTAATGTTGTCCCTTAATTTGAAGAAAATGGGGGTAAGTTTTAGATAAGATCACGAACCTAGCTCAACGTATATCGATCATGCATACAGATCCTAAGAGCATTCACGAACGTTTGGAAAATATTTAGGTAAAGTTTACATAAAGGATACATTTCTCCATTTTAGCTATCCCCACTAACTCAAAGCACCTAATTATATGTTTTAGCTGTCTATTTTCACTATATATTCAATTTAAATATGTTATCTTTTATTATTTCTTTAATTATTCTAGTCTAATAATTTTTTCCAACAATCATTTTAATTTTTTAAAAGTTGATAATTTATTTCCCAAGTACGTACTACTACTGTAATATTTTTCAAATGTGTATTAAAGCATTTAAGATCCGATCGTTTTCCATCTTATTACTTTGCCAATATATATATCTATATATATTATTATAATATAAAATAACTTTTAAACATTTTTTAATTAAAATTATAAGATCTTAATTAATGTCTCGTTTAATTAAATTGAAAGATGCTGTAGTACTATTCATTGATCATTGGCTAATGATCAGCGCGCATGAGTTAATGTAGCCAAATATATTTTTGTAACAGAACGTAATCATTTCTTAATTTAGCCAATATTAATGTAATTAACTATATACGTAGTGTCTTATAAAAAAAAAACTATGTACGTAGTACGTACATGACGGCCGTTAATAATATTTATGGCATCCGGCTAGGTTGCCGGATGAATCATGATAGTGCTCTAAAAAGCTCTGAGGCATGCACAGGCACGGTACTATCGCGGATTAAATTGGAAGCAGATCATCGTCAGCTGAAAAAGCCTGAACGGGATTCAGACCAAATCAATACATATAAACTTTCACGCCAATATTCTTCATGAATTTGTAAACTTCCTCCAGCACTTTATTAGTCCCATATGTTAATACACGCGTGTATATATAGAGTAATGTTATTCTTTATTATTTTATTTTTTATCATTTTTTTATCATCTTATAATGTGGTATTAGATGATTAGATATTATTTATTATATTTTACTTATGAATCTATTATTTAATACCATATAAGATGATGAGAAGATAATGAAAAAATAGACAATGAATAAATTTTTTATATATATATTATAATTTTTCATATATATTACAAGAACTTTGGAGTTTGTACGTACAAATTTCTTTATATATGTTTTTTCATATAAATAATTTTTCATATATATTACAAATTTTTCTTCACGGCTCGCATGTTCTAATTATATCCCTTTGTGTGATGTGCGTGTGTGTATATATATATATTTATAGGGCTAGCTGTTGCCTGTAGATGATCAGTACGTTCAAGTGAGAGATGAAGAGAAAGAAAAAACTGGAGTTATCTAATCTCAGTCAAGTACGTACGCGGTCCGAAGTGGCATGTTGATCCTACGAGGGTTCATTAATTAAACGGAATATCATGATTTAGTTTTCACTATTTAAATGAGAATCCGCCTACAGAAACTCCTCATGTGCTGCAAAGCATTTTTATTATTGCAATAATTATATATAATTGCCAGTCATCAGGAGTAGTCATCTCTCTCAGAGCATACTATCCAATAAATAGGGTATTGTTATATAGAGAATTGAAATACTTAAAATAAAAAATTATTTTGATATAATATTATCCTTGTTAAGTATTTTGATTTTCATAATATCAAATTAAGAGATTTGATTTTCATTCTGATCAAGATATTTACGGCCTTATTTCATCTCTATTTAATTTCTTTATAAATAGAGAATAATTATGCTTTGTATTCAATCACAACTGCATGAAAATATAGAGTAAAGATACAATGATCCCAGCTTGCTCATTGATCTCCTTCTCTTTTCCGGGCCAATCTCAATTTCTATTATATTTCATATATATATAAATATATATATATATATCTGGGTCCAGCCTAAAAGCTTGAATCTATGATGTGGATATCGAATATTTGATCTAGTTGATCACCTAATGATTTACGTAGCCAATTAAAGATTTGGATTCAGTCCCATTTTTTGTTGGAGTTGGACCTCTTGAAAGAGAAAAGCGTACGCATGACTGCATGTCTCATAATTAGTTCATAACAGCTCACACGAGGGACATGTTAATTTCCCCCTTCGAATTTCAACAAGTCTAATGTCCAAGAAGTTGGTAATAGCTAGCTAGGGATTTTCAGTATTGCAAGCAGGGAGATCAGTAAGTACGTAGTAGGCAATTGTAGGTTGTTGCTTTATATATTTGGATCAAAATAATTAGCTAGGAGACATATGCGCGCAGCAACCGATGAAACTATATAAATTATATATAAAAGGTGCTGCTACTTTAGTCACGTGTATTTATTTTCGTAAAGTTATCACTAGTATAAATTGTATTTTTTTTATTTATTTTCAAATATTTTTTAAATATCCTTAACCATTAAAGGAAAAAAAATACAACTTTACTAATATTCACTTATTTAATAATCAAAAACAAAAATTAAAATATCCGAGCAATAGTTTTGAAGGACAAATCCAAGGGATTAAGTATGATTGCCATATAAATAAATATATATATATATATACATACACGTGTGTGCGCTCGCGCGCTAGCTCCTCGGTGGCCTCAATATATAATATAATAATGGCTAGCCTACTGAGCAAATGCAGGAGCAACTCATACTAATCACTATTGACTTTAGCTTGCGTGCAATATTCTCTGTTGAAAGCAGCTTGAAACCCTTTTTCAGTTTAGGATCTAGCTACTTGGTGTAATTGAGGTTAATGCATGATGCAGAAATATATTTTTAGATAGCTTCTAATTTGCAATTAATTTGAGATTTTGGGCGACGAAAACTAGGAAATAATGTACGTTTAATGTTGCAATTGGTGTTGGATTTGTAGAGCTTGGTTTATTAATATTGCAGTGCCTCGACTTGATGATCTGACCTGACAATGATTTGTTATGATTTTTAAGTAGATTTTCAATGAGGCTTGTGTCATGGAGTGTAGGCTTGGGGCAATAGACACTGTTTTTTACTCAAGAAGCGCTAAGACAGAAAGTTGACTCGACGTTCACTCGAATCTCCCTCGACAGTGGGCTTGAGCGAAGCTCATATAAAGAGTTCGCCCCATGCACGCTTGACACTCTGCTTGAGAGAATGTCACTGCAAAGTGAAAATTAGAATTTCTACTGTATAACTCTATAAATTTGCTTATTTTGTATAGTACGGCCATTTTGAATAGTGAAAATTGCCTCAAAGGTATATCTTGTGATTGCTCAACATAATAAAATCATCTGCAGCTCCATAAACATAGATTATACATTGCCAAACCACATAAATTTGTATCTTATGATTGATTGTTTAATTATTTATTGTTTACTTTTGCTTTATTGCCATCGATTTCACAACAATTGGTTGTGAAAAATAATATTAGTACTTGGCTTTCAAAATTTCCTGTGTATTTTCGATAGCTGGATATAACTATGCAAAGTTTAATTGTTGTTTCTGATTTAATTTATGATCATTGCACTTCCCTTAATTTCCATATTTATTAATGTGTTGATCTCCTAGCATTGTTTCCAATACCTAACTCAATATATATATAAGTATTTATATAATTTACAAGTCGATTTAATTTGGAGAATACATCTCTACACTGCATACTTGACAAGATTACTCAATTTACAAGAAAATTTTAAGGTCCTGTTAAAATACCTATTTTAAAATACCTTGCAGCGTTTTTTATATAGTTATATAAGAAATCTTAATTAGTTTGTACATGTATATTTTTCTTACAGCATTAATTTAAAACTTGGTTTTGGTATTTTTGCATCCGCATTTTTAAGTATTCTTCTAATATCATAAGTGAGAAGTTATCAATAAAATTGAGAGTACCGTATGTACATCTTTTGAAAAACTAAAATAAAATAAAATTTGTGCTCAAATTGAGGTCCCATCTGATACATTAAGATAATTGCACATAACGATCGAATTGAAGAACTTATTCATTCTAAAAAATACTGATAACAGGAAAGAAAAAACCAATATTTGTTAGGGACTGAGCTAGCTAGCTAGCTACTAATACTTCTTAATTTCAAGACTACGCACCATGCATATGATAATTTGAAAAAGATTGGGAATTTTAAGATGATCACTCCAAGAACACCACCTAATCGATCATAAACCTAACAGGAAATTAACAAAAGCTAGCTGATCAATGGGGACTACTACTACTACTACTACACGCAACAACAACGTCTGGTTTTACTTTCGTCTTCGTAAGGTGAAGTCAATACCCGAACCTATTACCCTTTCAGGGTGGTGATTTGCTCTTTTCTAGCTTTCTCTGCCCCTAACAAACACCACGAGGCAAGGATATTATTATAAGGTGCGTTCTTGACTTCTCTGCTCTGTTTTGGAATTTTCTCTTCTTTTGATCTTCTTGCTGCATTGATCATAATTAAGAGCAAAAGAAAGTTAGGCCCTTTCTGTGATCTATAGCCATTAATGACAACATGAATGATAATGTATTCGGAGTATTAAATTTTCCGTGATTTTCGTTGGTATATATATATATATATATGTTGCATGATTCAACTTTAAAACGGAGTGCAAAGATCTCGCTCACCATAAATAGGTCTTCTGAATTATGAATTCTCACACATTACTGCAGACTTGATCCTTTCAACCGTGCACTTTATAAGACTGTTTACTGTAGCCACTGATCCGAGAGAGAGTTTTGCCGATGGGACTGAATCAACCAAGATCTGAAATGCTACTGTCAATAGAGAGCCACAAGATCCCACCTCATGAATGCCCCCACCATTGAGCTGGCCAGGCCCATCAGGCAGTATAGCAAAACCAGATGGTAGAAGAGCAACATAATCTGGATCCCCGCCGCTTAAAACCACGTTCATTGCAACGATATCAACTGGTGCATAAATTACGTATGAGCCGATAGAATCAGTGCAACTCTCTTGTAGTATCAGCATATTGCTCTGACTTGAATTCGCACTCTGCAGTTCGATTTGACAAAGACCATTTTGTTTAAATAATGAGATATATAAGAGTTCCCATCACAAAAACTCAGTTATATTAAGCACGAACTTGTGTCTGTGCGTGTATGTTGGTAGAGCACACGCTGAAACTTACGTTTACTCGCAGCAAAGAGACACAGTTGCCTGGGTCGCGACCATTGGCTATGTGTGCCATTTCTTGAACTAGGCCACCATTCGAAAGGATATCCCACTGTAAAGCTCAAAACCCTTTAGAACAAAAGTCTAAATTTTGCCTTAATAAAATGATTTAAAAGGGCCATATATATAATATGAGAACGCTATATTATATGCTGGAAGTTCCTTAGATTAAATGCTAATTCATGATATTGTACCTCACGTCGAGAGTTCTCATCGCGAAGGAAATCGAAAATCCTTTTTTCTGGAACAGGAATCCAGAAGGAAGTTGCAGCACTTAGCACAATACCCGGTGGCCTGCCTGGATCATCCATACTCTTTCTGGTCATAACCCTTACATCATCCGAACCTGTTGCTGATAATGTTGTCCATGCGTGAGCAGTAGAAGCACCCACACCAGTACAAAAGCTCATCACCATTCTTTCTGCGAGCTTCAACATACTCTTCCTCCCTTCTGTGCTTGTTATCACTGAACATTACAGTTGATGATGAATTAGAAAGAGAGTTTCTGTATTCCTTAATTGGAACATATATATATATATAGGTTTTAGCAAGAAGGGAAAACAAGTGGAATAATACTCATACCACATAGATCTCCTGCTGGAACGTTACTGGCCATTGAACTTGCAAGACGTTCACATTGACGGTCTAATGTAGCCACCCAACGTTTTGCTCCAAAAGCTAGACCTGAATTCAGTAATGGTCTGTACATACTGTGGGCAGCTCTGTCATCTACTTCTACATGTTCGACCCATACAACCTAAGGAATGGTGAAAGTATGTCTGATTAATCGACTAAATTAATTAACATATACAAGGTTGACTTAATTAAAGGAGAATTTTCATTACGTACTTTTGAGTAACCATTTGGCAATTCTTGGATCAAACAACCAGATGGCCTTCGTCGACTCCTTGAAATCATAGTAGGGCGTAAATTGTCCAAGGAAACATCAACAATTGCCCAAGTCCCATCGACATGCTGTTTACAATACCTTACAAAGTAATTTTCACGAGTTGGAACAAGCGGTGAAGGGACTTGGAACTCAGCTGTCATCTGTAGATTGAAGAACATAGTTAGGCCCATGTGTTGGATTTTCCTGCTACAAGAACTATCTCATGTTCTTGCCAAGGAAAGCTAGTTAGATTCATATCCTCAACAAATTTAAAGAGTAGAAAGACTCTTTGAATACCACTTGCAAGGCTCCATTATAGTTCCCTGCCACTCCGGTTGATAGGACATCTAAAGTCATTGCTCTTGAAACAATACCACAAAACACACTTGACCATCGTTTCTGAAAACATCATTAGTTGAAGAATGATTTTAAGTATATACATAATAATTAGCGGATAATCATATCAATGTATAGCAGAAGTACCTACCACGTCCATGAGAATCTCAATAAGGTTCATGTGATTCATAATAACTACCACAGATTCCCTTGAAGCTTCTGATTTTAACCCCAATGGTTTGGGGCCTATACCCCTAGGGAAAGTCCTCAAGTATTCTTCTTCATTCAGTATCTCAGCAGAGTTGTCACAGGAAACCCATAAAGGCTCTCCACCCTGAGCCATCCTTATCAGTTCTTCCATTGCTGCCACCGCGAGCTCAACAATCATTGGCTTATCAGCCTCTGTAGGCCCTGAAACTGACCTCAGGAGATCATTCGACCCTCCATACATCTCCCCTACAAATCCTGACTGTGCCCCAAAGTTCCCAGCCCCAAGATCAAGGGAGCGGGAAGGTACATGAGTCGAAAGCTGAGAATACGAAGACAAAGGCTTGCCAACATATTTAGCCGCAATCCCAGATAGCCTATCAATCTGTGACCCGAAAACATGCAGCATTGAAAATCAATATACTATTCCTTAATATACTGCAACAATAACAGAATATTGCTAAAGGCATAATCGTTTCCATCACCTCTTCTCTTAAACGAACATTCTCGATCCTCAAATGCTGCTCGTCGAAAGACATCTCACCAAGAGCTGCTGGACCTCCACAGTTGGGGCATGATGCATTCCCCAGGGCTTCCTTGAACCTTGTGTTCTCTGCACGAAGCTTTTCGTTTTCTGCCTTCAAAATTGCATTCTCATGGCGCTCATGTTGGGCCTATATGATGGAAGAAATGTCAGTTATAGCTCAGGAGCAACATTAGGAAAGACAAGACACATGAACATTTTGAACTAAAGATGTTTTTGGAATGTACAGTACGTATATATTTATAGATCGTCTGAACTGCAATATAATCTTTATATCATGCGTATATGGCGTTCCTACCTTCATTTGCGTTCGCTTATTTTGGAACCAAAATTTGACTTGTAGGGGCTCTAGCCCTAGCTGACGGCTCAGTTCTTTCCTTTGCTTGTCATCTGGGTGAGGGCACTCCTTGAAGAATCTGAAAAACAAAGTTTAAACCACTAAAAAAATATCAAAGAGCTAGCAAAAGTGGACATCTCGATCTCTTCATGTAATAGTAAGCTAGAAGTGCGCTTACGCTTCCATTTCCTGGATTTGACTCTGGGTATGGCGATGGTAGCGCTTCCTTTTGGAGAGTTGATTGGGGTCTTGGTCTTCTCCGGAGGGAGCTTCCACAATGGTTTCGGCTCCTGATCTAGCCTCGAGATCGTCTTCTCTAATGATCTTTCCAAATTCATCTTCGGGGGAATTAGGGGTCATATCCAGCATGTGATGGTGAGCATCGAAAATGTTTGGCTGAAACATTTCTACAACTCTCTACAATTGACTTGGATTGTCATGTACTTTTGATCATCTGAAAGGGAAATAGAAGCGATCGAGCTAAGGACTCAAGTGAATTAGAAGATTCTGTGAACGCAGTTGAGCGCTGAGTTTATACAACAAAACAAATTTCTAGAACAGTGAAAAGGATCAATATGCAGTCACCACCCCTAGCTTATTCCCCCCCACCACCCGGGCGAGAGAAAACTACGAATAAAATATGTGCATAATATATGGTAAATAAGCCTAGGTCGACAAGCAAATCTGTGTCCCACTGTCAAAATATACATGCACGTACAAGGCAAGGAAGTAAACTTGCAAACCATATATGCAAATTCTCTTTAATATTAAGCTCTCTGCTATTTCCATAAAGAGAAATGTCTCTTTGAGATAATATTAATTAATATCCTTACTTGGATATTGCTACTAATCTGGTTGGTCCCAAGTTTGTCTAGCTGATATAATCCCTCGCTCATCCATATGTGAGAAATACTAAACGAGCAAGAACGTATATACAAATACATTAAGCTTAAGCAGTCCTGGGAAGGATCTTGATCATCACATGTGGGAATGAAAAGATGAAGGATTTTTCTTGGAAAGAAAAAAAAACAAGAAAAAAGAAAAACCTCACCTGATTGCTGCTTCACAACAAAGATGCAGATTCGCAGAAGCTCAGCAGCTAGCTTTTATGTTCCCTTTAAGTAATTCACCGGGTGCATTTTCTGGCTAGCATATCTCTCTAGTTCTACACTGACCTCTCTCTCTCTCTCTCTCTCTCTGTGGAGGTTGGGGTTTGGTTTCTTGCATTTAATAGAGTATCTGGCACTGTTTTAGGAACGCTAATAGGAATAGTACTACATGCTGCAGAAGGACTAAAATGACTACGGCTGTGGGCTTCCAAAAGTCTTCAACCTTTGTGTTCTTACGTGCCAAAAGAATATTTTGAACCGAAAGTCACGGCAGGAAAGAGTTGACACCCTCAGGAGGTCTTTGACACTCCAAATTTCAAACACCAAAAACTAAAGTTATAACGCATACTAAGATCACGGTGAACCCAGCAAAGCACGCTCTCACTCTATCTCTATCTCCCTCCTATGTTAGAAGTAACGGAAAATGTTTAGAGATACGACAAATATATGCGATATTTGTTTTTATGAGCTTGGAGCACAAAACCTTTAGAAGTTACGAGGAAAGAACGATGGGAGAAGGGTCAGATGAGAGAGATGAGAGAGAAAAATAGACACGGAGGGAAAGAAATGGACGAGGACAACGAGAGATAAAATCGAGAGAGAGAGAGAGAGAGAGAGAGAGAGAGAGCCTTGATCAAGCAGGTGAGAGAAGGGAAGAAGAAGGGGAAACAGGTGGGAGAGGATTTGGCAGCATGGAGTTAATGCATGCACAGCGTCTCGAGAGGATGTAATAGCATTTATGGAGGGAGAGTGGTGTAATTGCGAGAGAGAGAGAGAGAGGCCGAAGTAATAGCATTTATGGAGGGATGTAATAGCATTTTTAGAGCAACGATAATCCTTCTTTATTATTATTATTGTAGATCATATATAAAATTAACAAAAAATATAATATATTCACTTGTTTGAAAAAAATTTAAAATAAGTTATTTTCCCTGATTTTATAGATTATACCATGAGTCGAAAAATTGAAATCGGGTACCAAAGCAGATGATGACCAATTTAATGAATTGTGTAATTCATGATAATTTTGAATGGATTATTTTAATGCTGGTAAGAAATATTAAAAATTATATATAATGTCTTTCAAGCATTTAATATGAAGTATAGAATATTATAAAATATAAATTACTTACTAGTTTCAATAAAAATATAATATAAATCTAAATAATTTCAATAAATATATAATTTACGTATTTAATCTTAATTGTCAATATTTTTTTTACCTTATATCCAAAGAAAATAAAGATCATTAAGTTACAAATGCATGGCAAATGTAATATTTTATGCACAATCGCATATTTATACAAAATACTTTTTTATCTTTTAATTTTTTTATTCAATTAAAGAAAATAAATAACCATTTGTTTTATCATTGAATTTTTTTGCAATTCTTAATTCTTATTGAATACAATGATGGAAAATTTAATGTATGTCTATTTCTATCATATTTTGGTATTAGAAAAAAAAAAAAAAACTCATTATTAAACAACTTAAAAATAAATACAGTTTTGAATTGTTCTAAAATCAACTAGAATTAGTCTAAATTGATCGATTAAAGCGGTTTAATTAATGATTCAAAAAACTCATTAAAATCGATTTAGTTTCTTACCGATTCAATTTGAATCGGATTGAATTAAAACGTTTTTCCCGAGCCTTGGATCAAACCTCTCTTCAATGTCTAGTAGGTTCATCCTGTCGTGGATGGAAAGTGAAAGTGTTAGGGATAAAATGTTCTAGGCCCAACCCACAGGGTGGCCTTCATCAAAAGTATGATGAAAAATATAAAAACTTTATGTATAGTCACTTTTACATACTTCTTACACACTCCACTAATATAATTGGCTGCTTCATTTTTTTTAATATAAAATAACTACTTTGGCCAATCAAATCAGTGGAGTGCTCAAGGAACATGCAAAACTGATTGTATGTGGCAGAACTTTAAAAAATAATGGAGAGGCAAGACAAGACAAGACAAGAGTTGAAAAGGAAGGTAAAGTTGGACACACAAAAGGCAAGGTAAATGGGACATAAAACTATCATCTCACCACCCACTCCTAGAAGACCTCAATAAAAGGGTTTTCCTGTAAAAAACAAAGGGGCTAGCTCTTGGAATGCTTTTTCTACCTTCACCTTGGATTCCAGAGAGGTCATCTTCTTCGTCTAAGCAAGAGAGTTCTCAACTTCTATTGTACTATGAGATATAAGAGGCCATTAGAGACTGCACAAATCATCCATCATGATGGATTTGCCCTCCAAATATCTCGTGGACATAGGTTTTTTGTCAAATTACGTAAATCTATTTGTCATCTTTCTTTTATATTTCACTTATTATTTACTGTCATGGAAGAATGCGAGAACACCGTATCAACACTCCACCCATTATTGTAGGCCAATGATGGCTCCTCCTTCCTTTCTAACCTATGCAAAAGTTGGCATCAACAGAAATGATCATATATTACATGACAATATATTTCTTTCTAATACCAAACAGTTCCTTGTACACTACCAGTGGCGAGGGCTTGATATCCGTGTTGAAATTATAATATGACTGAGAGTTAAAATCGCCCAATTCTAAAACAAGCTAGCTTTTGAAGTTTCAATTAGCTTCGTACATAATTTATCTTCAAGGGACAAAGAAATCATATAAAGAGAGAAAGGAGTTATTTAATTACATGTTGGTCAATTATTAGGCAATACTCGATCCAACCTGAAATATGCATACATACATACATATATATATATATGTGTGTGTGTGTGTTTGTGCTTATTATCATTGGATGCCAAATTTAAAATTTTATGACAATTTAGTTTAGACTGTGAACATGATTATAAGACTACTTAATGAGGAAAACAGATTCTCATATTTATAGTCCAACTTGATTTACGCCTCAAGTACTAAGAGAGGGAGAAAGACACGGACGTGATTGAAAGGACCCTCACTACAACATAATATGGTTCTTGCGGCTGAAACTTTTCCAATGTTGAATGTGTTAGACGCAAAAAGCATGTGGAGTCCATTTTCTTACGACGGCCAATATAATGATGCTATAGATAAACTTTTGTGGCTAAAATGGAGATGCCGCTTAACTTCTGATCGCCAAATTTTTTTTACAGCGGGTTTTTTGCTTATTACGACTATGTTTAGGCGACGCAAAAAAAGTCGCTATAACACATTCTGTTGCAGCAGTTGTTCTCACCGTAAAACATGGGAAATATATAATCCCCTGTTTTCCTTCTGTCCTAGCTTGATGCCTTACACATCTTATTTCAAAACACAAAGGTCTCCCACGCCGACCCTTCCCATGCCATTGCGTCACTGCCTCACCTAGTTAGTAACTCTCTCTCTCTCTCTCTCTCTCTCTCTCTCNTCAATGATTCTCTTGTCTTTGAGATGTTTTGTGGGATGCTTTCAGTTAGCGAATTTCACCCCTCTCTCAATATCTCTTGCCCTACTCCTATCTTTGACGTGGTTCTTGCATAATATTGTACTATGTTTGGTTGAGTTATTTCCATTAGATCAATAAACAAATTCCCTGCTATTGATTTGTACACTTCGTATTGTTGAAGTAGATATACTTCTCTCGTGATTTTGCTCTCTGTTTAATTTTTTTTAGCTGAAATTATTGAGCATTTTATTAAAAAACATAACATGGTAAATTTGTGACCATGGCCAGTAGATTTAAGCCAACTATATTCACATGTGGCTTGGTGCACATTGAGACTGAACTGTTAATTATCAAATCTCTGTTCAAAGAACACCGAGCTTCAGTATTTGTTTGGTAGATGCTAATTTACATGTTATTGTTGGCTTTAGTAATTGTGTGTTAGACCGAATGTTACAACCAATCATCCTCTTTCATTTTTTAAGGTAAATATGCTCTCAAACAACAACATATTCATGATATAAAGTTGTTACCTGAACCAGAGCTAATTTGTGTAGTTCGTTGATTTAAGAGTAATTTTGTGAAATTACTCATCACTGCATCCAAAGAAAATCTAGCAGATCAAACCTTGTGCCCTCTCAAAAAAATCACCCACTGCTACACATTCGATGATACTTAAATATGTCTTTCAATCTTGGATACCAAGTAGGTGGCTAAAAAAGCATTCACTTTACCAGTGCACATGCACATACATTACCCCTACATATTTTAAACATTCTTCCCTACCTTCACATTGTGTTTGGGCATGGTTTGACATTACCAATTTCATGAAAATGCTAGGCAAATTATATAAGTGATGGTTATCGTTCAGAGAGCTTCAAACATTATGGCAGATTTTGTATGCTTCAAACATAAGTGATGTGTTTCGTATAATTCCATACCATATTGCCTTTTTCTAGCAAATATGAGCCTTACATATTTCTTCTATTACTTCATCCACCATTCAACTTGGGTTCATGATCCCCTATATATTTTGTGCACATATTTATACGCTTCGTAGTTATCTATAGAAACTTTAGATAATTATCTAAAAAAAAAAAAAAAAAACACCATGCTCAAGTTTATAATTTGAATAAGGGAAGCTTTTGACATTTGTAATGATGCAATATCTATTTTTTGTTGAACCAATCCATTTTCTTTTTGGTCGGATGTCTATAAAAGTAAAATGTAGTTTTGAAATAAACGTTTTTCGGATCGCCAAAACTTGGATGCACCAAACCGATAGGTTTAGATCAAGGGAATATGGTGATGGGGTTAGTCAATTCCTCGCAATGGCTCGAGCTCATGCCCAAGGAAATAATAGGGTGAAGTGTCCATGTCGTAGATGTCATAATAATATCTTCCTACCCATCACAGGGAGCCAAAATCCATGAATTTCATGGGAGAGTACGAAGATGATAATGATAATGGTGATGATAGTTATATTGATGACATCAACGATATATTGAGTGACATTCATATGGCCACCATCATTGGTGTTGATGAAGACATGGCCTCACATCCCGCTGATCAAAACACGGTTGATCCCCGAACCAACCACTTTTGAAAAGCTATTAGAAAATGCTTGGTGTCCACTTTATGATGGTTGTACAACATTTTCTAAACTATCACTATTGCTAAGTTGCTCCACATCAAAACAGTTGACAGATGGAGTGTAAAGCCCTTTGACATGCTGTTTAAACTATTGAAATTTGCTTTTCCTGAATCACTATTGTCTAATTCTTTCCATGAGGCATGAGCAGTGGAGCGAAGGTTGGGATTTAGATACGTTAAAATCCATGCATACCCAAACGATTGCATACTATTTTGGAAGGAAAATAGCAATAAACAAGAGTGCCCTAAGTGCAAAGCCTCTAGGTGGTTGTCTTCCACACCTTCTCAAGGACCAGTGCCCTAAAAGATAGTGCAGTATTTTCCATTGAAGCCAAGGTTGTAGAGACTATTTATGTCCAAGAAAAATGCAGTATTCATGAGATGACATCAATCAAAAATGGTACAAGATGAAAGCACATTGCGGCATTCTGCAGACTCTGAGATGTGGACGTCCTTTGACAAAAAGCATTGTTGGTTTGCTGAAGATGCTCGAAATGTGAGGCTCGAGCTTGCTACTAATGGATTCAACCCAATCAATAATATGAGCAAGCCATACAGCACGTGGCTAGTTATTTTAGTTCCATATAACTTGCCTCCATGGTTATGTATAAAAGATCAATTCTTCATGTTGTCTACGCTAATTCCTGGCTAAAATCACCTGGGAATGAGATTAATGTGTACTTACACCCTTTAGTTGATGAACTACTAGATTTGTGGGAGAATGGGGTTGATACATATGATGCCATGGTTGGCCAATGATTTCAATAACATGCGCCTTTATTGTGGACTATTAATGATTTCCTCGCATACGTTAACATTTCTGGTTGGAGCACTAAAGGGAAGTTGGCATGCCCTTGTTGCAATCTGGATACAGAATTAATGTGGTTAAGACATGGGAGAAAGCATTGTTACATGGGTCATCGGCGCTTCCTTCCAACAGGTCACATCTTGAGGACCAAGAACAATATTTTTAATGGAAAAGAAAATCATTGCATGCCACCTATGCATCTTTTGGGAGAAGATATAATGCACCAATTAAATGGCATTGGTCATGTAGATTTTGGCAAGGCTACTAAGAAGAGCAAGCGCACCCCAAAGGAGTTAAATTGGACAAAATAGTGTATCTTCTTTAATCTACCCTATTAACCATCTCTGGAACTTAGACATAATCTCAACGTTATGCACATCGAGAATAATATTTGTGATAGCGTTCTTGGTACATTGATGAATATTTCAGGTAAAACTAAATATGGTATCAATGCTCAATGAGACTTGGCCGAACTTGATATAAGGAAAGAGTTATATTTGACAGAAGCTGGTGATAGAGTTATTATTAGGGCTGTAAATGAACCAGTCTACTCGATAGTCCACTCGGTACTCGCTCGGTTAAACTCGAATCGAACTCACCTCGTGATAAAAAAAAAGCTCGTTCGTGAAAGCAGATACCCGCTCGACTAGTAAATGACACATACCCGACAAAACTCGACTCGACTCAGTTAAGGCTCGTTAAGGCTCGCTCGTTTATGCTCGAATTGGCTCGTTAGCTCGACTCGATTAAAACTCATTCATATATTGATAAATATATACATACATCTATGTATATATACATATATATGTATTAGCTAATAATATAAGCATACCACTTTTATAATTAAATATATAATATATAATCTAATTACTTATGTCTATATAGTGAATATATTTTATAGCTATATTTTATAATTTGTATAATAATTAGTCGATAAAATTTAAAAATGTTATATACTAGTATATGGAAACCATATATGAAATAGATATATGCTATCATATTAAGTGTATATATTAATAATATATGTAAGCTAATATATTGTTATTTTGGATAAATATCAACTAGTTAGATATTTTAATTATTTATAATTTTTTTAAGATTTTATAATTCAATAAAGGTATACTTATTAGTTATATAAATTCAATATTAAGTCTTTTATTTTATTTATTTTATTTTATTAATTATTAAATCTTATTAAAAAAAAACAATTCGAGCTTGAGCTTGGCTGGACTCGAACTCGTTTGTGTGACGAGCTCGAGCTCGAGCTCGAGCATGAGTTAAGAGTTTATTTTATCGAGTCAAGCTCGAACAGAGAACAAAAAAAAATCTCGAACTCGAGTATTTTGAGTAGAACCGAGCTCGGCAAGCCAAAGTTCGACTCGGCTCGGGTCGATTGCAGCCCTAGTTATTATCCCTCATGCCTATTTTTGCTTGCAAGGAGATGAGAGGAAGAGTTTTGTAGAAGGCTGAAATTTGTGAAACTTCCTAATGGTTTTGCATCTAACATCTCAAGTTGTGCTAATGTTAGTGAGTGTAAAATATCTGGTATGAAAAGTCAAGATACCTATATATTCATGCAAAGGCTATTGTCAGCGTCAATCGCAGGGTACTTAACACATGATATACGGTTGTCATTAATGGAACTTAGCACATTTTTCAAGGAATTATGTGCACGAACATGTCAAAAAATTGCAGTAAAAAGCCTTGAAACTGACATAGTCCTCATTCTTTGCAAGCTGGGAAACAATATTTCCACCAAACTTCTTTGATGTAGTGGTACACCTGGCTGTGCATTTGTCCCTAGAGTTGTTGCTCGGGGGATCAGTTCAATAGAAATGGATGTATCCATTTGAATAGTATTTGGAAAAATTTAAATGGTACGTGAAAAGCAAAGCCCGCCCAAAAGGATCTATTACTGAGGCATATATTCATGTAGAATACCTGACTTTCGCCTCCATGTATCTGCATGATGTATCAACTGGGTTCACTCGAGAAGATTAGAACATTGATGTTGGCTTGTAAACATCCGAGATATCACTCTTATCAATATTTTTTCAAAAAGTCCGCCCACTCGGTAATTCAATACCTATCCATTTAGAGAAGAAAATATTTAAAACTGCGCGATGGTACGCCCTCAACAACTGCACCGAGATTGTCCAATACTTGGAGTAAGCATTATTGTCTAATTCACATTAACTTATCATGCATTAAACCATTATTGGGATGTTTTATTCATCATTTCAAAGTAAAATATTATATTACTTTTTGTAGGGAGTACCATAACATCTTGAAGGAGCATAGCTTATGTAACATTGAAATGAGGCATGAAGCCAAATTTCCATCGTGGTTCAAGAAACGTGTAAGTTCAATTCATCAATAAATAGATCCTCACCTTATTTGCATTAATCATGAGCACTTATTCATTCACATTGTCTTCCTTGTCTTGGGGTTATCATTTTAGATTCAAGCGCTGCGTGCTAGGGATCCTGACAATGTATCTGATGATCTGTATACAATAGCTTGTGGGCTTGACCCTTGGGTGGGTTCATATTCAGGGTGTATAATGAATGGTGTAGGATTTCATACAAAGCTCTGGGAAACTAACTGTAGGACACAAAATAGTGGTGTCCTCGTTACAAGTGAACACCAGTCGAATATGGTTGATTTCTATGTGTTTTGAATGGCGTATACGAGATGAGGTACATGGGCTGGTAGCGTGTATGGTTATTTAGTTGCGATTGGGTTGATGTTGCTGATTCAATTCGAGGCATTAGGATGGGTGACCATCTTATAAGTGTCAATCACAGTAGAACTTGGTACAAGGATGAGCCATTCATATTGGTTTGCTAAGCTTCATAAGTATTTTACCTCAAAGACACGGGATTATCTTATTCTTGGTACGTTGTGCAAAAGATCACATATAGAAATGTCTATGATGTTCCACAATTGGATTGGCGTGATGACGGGGATGACTTTAGCAAGGCCAATGTCTTCCAGGAAGAACATACTTCTAATGATTATGTAGATGTGGGCATCAACCACAATGTCCATCACTCCAGATGGGTAAGGCCAGATGGTCAGCTGGACATGGTATCCACTACTGCATCAGCTGGGGAAGTACTGGCATTCTGAAGGACCAAATTAATATGAACAACATTTTAAAGGAGTAGATGGAGCATCCTTTCAATTAGATGACACTGATTGAGGATGGGATTCAAGCTAAGGTCCTACTTCCAACTCACCACTTTATTAATCATATAGCTTCCAATTGAGGCATGGTTATAGCATTTATTGGATGGCACTGAGAATTGGTAATTTATTGTTTGGCTCAGGTTATGTAAATGGTTACTTAGGGCCAGATGATAGAAAGAAATCACAAACTACTATGTATATTAAAAGGCAAATTTATCTTGCCTGAAATTATTAATCTTGTGCAATAACTTATCATGGGGTGGGCTTGGTTAAATTTATTCTTGTGTTTCTGTATAGGGAAGGAGGAAAGAGTTAAAATCTTAATTAGCAACTAAACAAGGTGGTATCCACTTACAAATTAATGTTTGCTGCATGTCTAAGTTTAGAAAAACTTACCAACAAACTTTTGGACTAGGTATGAATTTATCACCAAGTAAACTAGTAAAAACAATACCTCGCATATATAATAGCATCATGGAGTAGGTACTTTCAAACTGTGCATGACAGTTGAAAACACTTCCCCTACGCATTATATGTGTTGTAGTATATTGCTATCACATTCTGATATGCCATGCATACATTATGGAGAAAGGTATGAACAATAATTTTGTCATCCTTTGCCTTAATGCATAATATCCTGCATTATGTAAGAGGTTACTGTGAAGAGTTTCTCACATGGCTGGGAGGACTTCTGGTTTGAGGGCTTAGATGATGGGCGTAGATGGAATGAAGATGAGTTCATGAAGTAGCTAGAGGGCAAACCCATTACAAACTCTTATGTTGCATTTTAGAGAGCTTGTCGAGCCCATGATGTATAAGCATTTCAAACAGAGTTTGTGCACATTTTGTGTAATTTGACATGTGAAATGAGACCATGTTTTCATTTTTAAACATCTTCAGCAGTCGAAGTGGAGCCATGACATGTCTATGGCTGAATCCACCTATACTTTTTATGTGACGTTACATATAGTGATCACAAAATTATACATAGACTCAAATTGAAATATAGATAATCGAAGATCTTATTTTTGTTCAGAAAGGTTGAAGATGGGTTAACTAACTATTACACGGGGAGTTGCATATTATAATTTTGACATTGAGTAAAGATAACAGGCCAGTGAGAGTTTTGAATTAATACTTATTGAGCATACATATCAATATTCACCACCATTGAATTGTCAACAATTTAAAAATAATTGTTTCAATTTTTCTCAAAATGAAGACATACATTGTTTAGCCGACGTGTTTAATATGGAAATCATCTTAAAACGCCATTAGAAATATACTTTAACAGTTAAGGAAGAAATTGTGAGCTAAAATACTGTATTGAATGTTTAAGCTGAATTAGAGTGAATTCATGACGGGACAATAAATTTTACTTGGCGTAATGGGAAAGCGTAAAGGGTAAATGTGTAATCTTGGGTACAGAGTTTTATGGGAAAATGGATTCCACTGGGCTTCAGATGGGCTAAGAAGTACACGACAGGTATTTTTCATTAGCGTTCTAGGAACACAGAGCTCCTTAAGAGAGAAGATATAACACTTATCTTTTGGCGGAACTTGAAGTGAAGACGTAAAACTAAAGAGCAAAATAGTGGTGCAACCTGGTCCAGCAGTCTCTGCAAGCAAGGTACATCTATGGTCAAACTCTTATGTCTCTCAAAGCACATTGACGTGGTATGGTTACTATGGTGTCCTTCGACTCCTCATTCCATATTTTTCTGTCCATGCATGTTTGCTACAACAAACTTTAACATCCTCTCCATCGAGACTTTTTCAATTTTTATGAATGTTTAAGGTAACATTCTAGCTTACCCAAGAAAATGTTAACTCGACAGGAAAACTCTCATTTTCACCATTGACTTTTGAAAGATAACCCTAGTTCAATTTTTTGGGTGCTTTGAGTATAGGAAACCCATTACACAGTTTAATAGCTTAGGTTTACATGGACCTTGGAGGTTTATAGCTTAGGTTTTGGTAATTGGGGCACTACTAGTGGTGCAACCTGGGCCAGAAGGGTCATCACATGAGGTACACCACCACTCAAACTCTTACGTCTCTTAAATATTTGAAATGGTGACATTAACGATGGTGTCCTTCGATTCCTCATTCATTGACTTTTTAGTCTATGTTTGCTGCAAAATAAAACTTTTTTTTTCTGCTTTTTCAAGGTTTTTTTTTTTTTTTTTGCAATGTTTATGGAAACAGTCCAGCGTAGTAGAATCAATCCTAGTTCAAACTAATGGGTTGATTTGATTATGGGAAACCCATTACACAAAATTACAAGCTAAGGTTTACATGCCCATAAGTTATTTTATAGTTCAAGGATGGTCATTGAGGCATTACCATCCCCTCTGACGATGGAAAGCCAACCATCGTTGATACCTTGGTTTGTAAGCCGCAATAGCACATTATATTTACATTAGCAGCTCACAAAACATGGGGCCGTTAAATTCATTTAACACAAGAACCTCATATAAAATAAACTAGAATAACCATTCAAAATACACAGTTAGAATGTAAAATATCTAAAGTCTGTAAACTGTGGAGGAAATTCCAGGCTTAATGCACGTGCATTGTTATAACATTAAGGAAAGGTTCATACCTGTTAAACACTTTTTGTATACATGGTTGAAATATATCTTCATGTTGAATTTATCAAACTGTTAATTTGATGCAATGGTAATTTTTTAACATAAATAGCAAAGGATCGAATTCTCTACAGTCAAATTTAGTTGTAATCTTTTCTTACTCTTGCAAGCAGTTGTGGGGCAAAAAGTGGTTTCTCAGTTAGATAGATATGGTGCGAGCCATAAAAAGAGTAAGTGGATGATGGGGGCATTCATTGGTGGGATTTTAGTGCATAGGCCAATTATACAAGATGCACAGTCACCGTCAAGTAATGGCTCGACACTGAGAGACGATATTGACTCCTCATCATTAGACGACTCACCCAACCACTTGATGTCGTGTCTGAGTAAGGAAGATTGAGTATCACGCATATTGATGGAAATGTGTTTTTTCTTAGTAATTTTTACGTCATGGGAGTTGATGTTTTTATATTATCAATATTTAGGCTGGCTTTATCATACAATGAGAAAAATAAAACCATCGTTAAACGGTTATCGAGCAACTACGTAGGAGGCTCAATTCTTTCCATTATGACTTACACAAAATCTACATTGAGTATAGGAGTCATAAAGTTGCTCTAGTAAGAGGGACCGATTTCATGGATCAAACGGTGTAGAGAAAACTATGCATGCACCGAGGTAGCAAAGAGTTCAGGGTAAAAACACTGAAAGGAAGCCATTGATAATTTCATTCACATTGATATCTTGTGAATAATATGTTTTTCAATTATTATTGCTTTAACCTCATTGGGTCATTATTTGGACTAGGCCTTGTCGCTGCAAAACAAGACAATAGAGAAAAACAACTAATCAACCATAACACTGGTAGAAAATCCTTTGTTCGAATACTTGATGAGCAGGTAATTATTATGTGCTACTGTGCATATAGAAATTAATTAGAATTAATGTATATATTCTAATTCAAATATGGTTATAGTATAAACGTAAAACTAATATTTTAATTTCTTGTGTTTCAGCGTGAGGGTGTTACTAGTTTGATGGACTTTTTTAAAGAGATTTGATGGTCAAAGAGAAGAACGGGTTTGTGACTGACATGATTAAAGAGCTGTATGTGAGTTACATGACTAATTAGGGGAAGTAGTATTTTTCTGTTGTCACTACAAATAATATCTATGCCTCTTGGGTATTATTATAGGTTCATGAGTAAAACTGAACCTAATGAAGCAATTTTTTTTAAAGGGAAAAATGGTGAAAAAGCTTAATAAGATGCAACCAGAAGAGCGCACCAAGGAGGCAACAACTGCAGTGTTCAAGGAGGTCTCAGGAAGGAGATCAAGATATGAAAGGGGTCTAAGTGAGAAGTTGATGCATGTAACATTTGCGATAGTGCAAGGTGTAGACAATGGAGGTGCATTGTCTCAGGATGCGCAGTTTTACAAGGCACAGTTTGACAAGGCGCAGTTTGACGCACTAAAGGAAAATGTTCAGGAGATTTTGGTAAAGCAAGCGGAGTTTGATAAACTTTTTACATACACTCAATCATAGCAGCAACCGTAGGGAGAGTCTCCGAGGGAGACTCCGAGAGCTGTCTAAGGTTGTTTCAAAAACACTTTTGTGGACTTTTTGACTATTTTGAAAGACAACAGGAAATGGGTGATAGTTGGCTGAAGACATGGATTTATTTTGTGTGTGGCTTTCTTCTATTATCATGGATGGGTGTTTGTTGAGAGTTTAAAGATAAGCTGCAAGGCTAACATGCATGCTAATCATATTAGTAATAAACAAACCATAGACAGAAAGGCTCTTAGATAACCGATGGTTGTCAATGGCTAGCGAAGATGGAAAGCCCAAGTTATTTATGGTTAGATACATGCCAGCCCATAGGTGCTGGGGGCAACAACCTGCTACACATGTATTTTTCAAAAGGAAAATGCTAGGTTCACAGAAAACTTTTATCAAAAACATCTATAGAATGACCTGGCTGCTGCAGGTGGATTTAAAAATGAATAACCACAAGAGAGTTAAATGAATAACCACAGAATGACCTAGCTCCTACCTACGTACAAGGCCATTATGTAGAGGGTTAAAAAGTCTTTGATGGGAGGTGTGTCTGAGCGATTTCGTACAAAGCCATTACGTAGGTAGGTTAAAAAGTCTTTGATTGGTTAAAAAGCCATTACGTACAAAGCCATTTCACATCTTTTTTTTTTCTAAGCTAACTATTTCACATCTTGTTCCTTCTGGCATTTTACCGAAAACCTTGTGAACCCGTTCAAGTTATTTCATTTGTATTTGTTGCTTTTGAAAGTGAATAGACAGTTTTAAATTTTTATATATCTTCACATGATAGTTTCAGTTTCATTTTTTATAGGATACATTGTAATGGCATTCCATCACAAAATCGTGCATTACATGATATTGCATTAATTCCATTAGTACAAAAATACATTATAGGAAATTGTACTAAGCCTATTACAAGAAGTACGTTTATATATTACATTACAATAACTTAATGGACCAACACACCACCACATACTCCAATAATTTTCACCAAATCGCACTCCAGTAATTTGTACCAAAACATACTCCAATAATTGTGTCTATACACAGTCATTTCTACAAAAACATTTTTGCTAATTACTACCATTTATACTTATCTTGATAATCATCTTGATTCGAGAGATGTAATTGAGATGGTTGGACCTAAAGAAACAAAACTTTAGTAAGAACAACAATTAAAAATTAAAAAACAACATTAGTGTCTCACGTTGACACTACCTGCCATGGAGGAGCAGTCGCTCCAATACTCAAGTAATTGTTATATATACTTGCCCGTATGTATACTATAGGCATAAAAAAAAATGTTGTATCAAAACTAACAAAATGTAATATTATAATGTGTCCAATGAGTAGTGTTACAAACTTTATTTATTTATTTGTGAAGGTTTACCAGTGCAGAAGCATCAGTCGCTCTAATTCCTAAATAATCTGTCGTGTATACTTGTCCGTGTGTATACTATAGACTAAAAAAAAATATTGTGTTAAAACCAACAAAATGTAAAGTATTACAAACTTTATTTTTTATATCCTGCGAAGGTGGAGCAGTCAAAGAAATAGAAAACAATTATGGTGCATGTGTCCAAACTTGATTTATTATATCTTGTAGCAATATACAATAGCATTATTCACATACACAAGATCAAAATATGGACAAAATATACAAATTGCACTGACAACAAAAAAATCACAAAAGGAAGTACCTAGGTTTGATGAGATACATATTGTGTACCGCTCACATTGCATTGATCTGCTATTTGATTACTCTACACTCTAGGAAAAGTCATTTAAGATTGCCTTGTTAAATAATCAAGAAAGCTAATTGTTTTTCAACAAATAAAAATTAAAAAAAAATTACTAAAGAGAAACCTCAACAAGATCGCATCGCAATCTCCATCTTGTATTAGCTTTCTTAAGAACTTTCTCAACAGGATGCGCTTTTCTCCTTGATGGTGGTCTTCCCTTACTCTGAACTACCAACAGACTAATAACTGTACTTTTCTTGCCCTCCATGGAAGTAGGTGGATCGATTGGTTTGCTAGCACACTGAGAATTGATGTCAGCGTACTCTATCTTTAACTGCACTAGTTGGTTGAACAATTTCACATAACTGCTCTCGGCCTTTGTAGCATTCAAACACAGTTCAAATAAGCAATTTTGGATCCTATCGTACCTTTGTCCATCATGGTTGCTACTCGACTCATGACTATTTTTTACAAAAGTGTATTTTTGCTTTATATCATTTCTCCACCGAACTAAGATGTATTTTAATGGTACTGTACTCTTGCCGAGCTGAGCCAAGATATGAAGAGCATGTCTGTATAATATGCCCCTAAACTCAAATAACTTGCAACTGCATTTAATATCTAGGGGATCTTGATTTACCAAAACACTGTAGTTTGCATGTTTTATTAAAGTTATGACTCACTCGAACCTCATCGGCAACTATGTATGTGCATCTTCCACCCACGCATCCCAAATACGAGGTAGTCAAATATAAAAATCTTCAAAATTCATCTTGTACTTCTTTGAATTTGATAATTGTGTATGCCTTTTGAAACTGCTCCTCAAGAGGATAGTGACTGATGCAAGGAATCATAGTATTAAATGAATTCAAGTCAGCAATGGTTTCATTCTCCACCTTCCTCTGAAGATCTGAATATTACTGATTAACAAATTGCTTCAGAGTGGTCTTTTGACTTAACGTAGTTATCGAGAAATGCATTAATGCCTTCACTCCGTTGTGTAGTTGACATTCCAGCCCAAAATGAGTCTCTAACATAGGCCGGCACCCAAAAATATCGGTCGCTATATAATGATCCCAACCATACATTCTCATGCAAATCATACGTATCGAGCAAATCAGACCAACGTTCTTCAAATTCATGTTCACTTAAGGAATCATACAAGTATTTCTATAGTGCACTCTTAATCTCATCATATAGAGAATGTGATTTTTTTATTATGTGCCACAAGCAGAAGCGATGCCTAGACGTTGGAAACACCCTCGCAATTGTAATTTGCATTGCCTTGTTTTGGNCGTGCATCTTCCACCCACGCATCCCAAATACGAGGTAGTCAAATATAAAAATCTTCAAAATTCATCTTGTACTTCTTTGAATTTGATAATTGTGTATGCCTTTTGAAACTGCTCCTCAAGAGGATAGTGACTGATGCAAGGAATCATAGTATTAAATGAATTCAAGTCAGCAATGGTTTCATTCTCCACCTTCCTCTGAAGATCTGAATATTACTGATTAACAAATTGCTTCAGAGTGGTCTTTTGACTTAACGTAGTTATCGAGAAATGCATTAATGCCTTCACTCCGTTGTGTAGTTGACATTCCAGCCCAAAATGTGTCTCTAACATAGGCCGGCACCCAAAAATATCGGTCGCTATATAATGATCCCAACCATACATTCTCATGCAAATCATACGTATCGAGCAAATCAGACCAACGTTCTTCAAATTCATGTTCACTTAAGGAATCATACACGTATTTCTATAGTGCACTCTTAATCTCATCATATAGAGAATGTGATTTTTTTATTATGTGCCACAAGCAGAAGCGATGCCTAGACGTTGGAAACACCCTCGCAATTGTAATTTGCATTGCCTTGTTTTGGTCTGTAATGATTGCATTTGGTGGTTGGTCCTTCATACATTTTAATCATGACTTAAACAACCACTCAAAGGTATGTGCATCCTTATTGAATATCAATCCGCACCCGAATAAGATTGACCGACCATGGTGGTTCACACCCACAAATGGTGCTAAGGGCATCTTGTAGGTATTAGTCAGGTATGTTGTGTCAAATGTAATCACATCTCCAAATGATTCATATATAAATCTACTTCGGGCATCTACCCAAAACATATTCTTTAATCTCATATCATGGTCCACCTCTACGCAAAAGTAAAAATCTGGATTTTTTTTTTTTGCTTTTCTTGGAAGTAGTTACATAGAGCCTCAACACCTCCAACCCCAAGACGAAGTTGTCCTGCTTTGTCGATATAGTTTCAACACTCATTCTCCCTGAATAATAGTTTATCGTAACCCCCCGCCTCAACAACTATAGACTTGAAATTCTTTGACATTCGTATTCTAGCCACGTCATTTATTTCAAGTTTTTAAGCTACACAAGCATCAACCTTTTTAAAGCATTTGAAATGTCTTGCTTTTCCTGGACTACAAATGTGTGTGTGCTCTAAGTTTACTTTAGTCAGGGTATATACGCCTTCATCATTCATTGTCACATTAATCCTAGACATACACCTTATTTTCTCCGTTTGTCTTGGCTTGAGAACATTGGCAGTCTTACTCTTTGATGTGCCTTCCTTCACACATACTAAGGTAAACCATCTGACATTACCATCATCATCCTGTTTAGAATTCCGTTTACATATCCCAAATCCCTTCTGCCTACCATACTTCATATAGTAAGACAAAACTTCTTCTGCAGATGAAAATGTCATTCCAACCTTAGGTTCATCGACTATTTCAACACATTCTTGCTTATTATCAACTTCTATGTTGTCATACTCATTATCAGCATGTTCCGCATCGGAATCCATTGCAACTCTAGTGTTTGAATATCTAAGAATATCCAACCAGATTCAAATCAAGATGTTAACTTGAATATTGAAAGAAATCATATACAATCATTAAAATCATATACAATCAAAGGGATTTGAAAGAAAAGTGTATGATTTGTTTTTGTTGTAATTATTGATAATACTGTTTTATATTGAAAATAGTACACTCAACAGAGCATTTTTACCGATCGATTAGAATACTTTAAGAAAGGTACTGAAGTCATGAAAAGGGAAAAAAATCATACAAACTAGCTATGGTCAAATTTTTGTGTTTGACAAATTACAATTGTGACCATTGCACCACATTTGAATAGTGGCAGAATTGAGAAGTCCATTTTGTATGCACAAAAAGTGGGGATACAAACAAAAAGTTGGACCAACTTTTTGAAGTTCATTATTATTATTATTATTAACAAAATATTTAGAAATGAAATAACCATAACGAGTTTTAAAGTTCATTATTAATGCTTGTGAGTATTATACAAAAGAAATTGTCCATTTT
The DNA here is from genome assembly GCA_003123785.1 of Pterocarya stenoptera. Classification (NCBI taxonomy): domain Eukaryota; kingdom Viridiplantae; phylum Streptophyta; class Magnoliopsida; order Fagales; family Juglandaceae; genus Pterocarya; species Pterocarya stenoptera. The sequence continues at coordinate 46,249 of QEOT01009319.1, read as the reverse complement.
TTTAATATAATACCTAGTGAGTTTGTTTAACAAATTTTATGTTTCTGAGCACTTAATTTCTCCTAACATTTGTAAATAAAAGTCCTAACATTTGAGTAAAAATAAAGAAAAAAGATGAAGGAAAATTTACCGTTTGAAAAAATGAGAAAGCAAGGCCTATGGATGGTGAAATTGGACTAAAACCAGAAGTTGATGTAAAAAATAGAGGGAGAAAGCTCGAGTCGCACCTGTAAGTTCTAGCAGTTCAGTGAGAGGAGAGGGACGAAGGCAGATAGAATTAATTAGATCGGTTTAATTCAGTGAGAATGAGAGGACGATGGTAGGTAGAGTTAATTGAGTCTTTTGCATTTTATTTTTAATTTTTATTTATACACGTGGCATGCCTAGGTGTGCTTAATTTTGCTTTGACTTTTTTTTTTTTTAATTTAAGTCACGTGGGGCTATTTTGCTTTTACTTTTGTTTTTTAATTTTTTTTTAATTTAAGTCACGTCACTGATTAAATTTTGCTTTTACTTTTGTTTTTTTTTTATTTTAATTTAAGTCTCGTGCATGCCAACTAAGACTACACGTCATTCTGTAAAAAGTTTCGATGGCCATCTTCTGTCACCGTAGCAGAACATGAGAGCATCAAGTATGATAGTAATATCCATCAATTTGGGAGGAATATGGATGCTATTAAATGTATGTACATTTAATCCATTATTCAGTAGAGCCCAGTATTTTGTGATATTTACAATAATGTTAGTAAGCACTGGTTTTTTAGTTATTCCATTGGCTTATGTTCAAGTGAGATTCGATGAAAGTTAATGGGGGATTGTAAAATATCCAGTTCTGGGGCACAATCCTACCATGGATCCATTTAGAAAGGACAGTACTTCATGTTGTCTGCCACATCACACAATGTTCATAGCACATATTATAGTTGCCCTCTATTAAATGTCCAAAAAATATTGCTTGAGTGAAGAACAGTTCTAAGTTGCTCTACATGAGCAGATTTTGATTATGTTATTATATGTAATAGAACTTTAGTACATCACTCAGGTGAATGAAGAAATACATGTTCTATGGTAGACTTCTGTTCAACACCTTTCTGTGCATTGTTCTATGGATGGCATATTCAAGGTAGATATATAGTAGAGTATTGTTAGTTGAAATGCCTATTTCTGTTTAAGAAAGTATGAATAGTAAGTTGTTGTTATTCATGACTAACAACAAATCAGTTTATGCATTTGAGACCCAAGTTTTAACTGAAAGTAATATTGTGCCAGGTTTTTATTCAGGATTATGGCCACGACACATCAGTTAATGATTACACCAATTTAATTGTTTGTGATTTTTTATGTATATGTGGGACCAGACTTGACTTTACTGTTTGTAGAAATTAAAATTCATATTGATGTCTCTCAATTTCATGAAATACATTATAGGATAAAACCTTTCAATGCATCATCAATAGGATGAAATTCATTCATAACTTGCTCCAATTTGTGACCCGCTTAGTTTTGATGCCATAGAGTTTTTCTACGTACATAGTAGTTTCACTTGCTCTACAATATTTTTTTGTGGCTGGTATGACACTATTTACGACCGAAACACACTTATTTGCAACGAATGTAAAACCATTTGTGACATCATTCACATAAAGACTATTGAATTTATTTTCGCTGTTAATGTTTCAATATTATACACTTCTTTGTGTCCAAAGAGAATTTGCCGCAAGTAAATCTAATATTACCAGCGAGGAAGGAAATTATTGAGACTGAAAACAAATGGTGAAAAATGTGGGATGATGCACATATTTGCGAGGAAAAAGTTGCACCGATAGTACACTAATGTTTTTCGTCACTAATGAATTGTTGCAGCTCCAAATAATGGATGTTAATGGACAGTTTTTCTTACCCAACCATGGTTTTTACGTCGATCACTAGTATCAAATTGCGACGATGAAAACTAATGTAATTAGAGTAATTTTTGTGACGCTTGATATGCCTGCTTGAAAGAGCTTTTGAGATGCATTACTACTGACCATCTAGTAGTGAAATGATCGATGGCAAAAAATTGTAGCGGTGAATTTTTCTCTTTTGGTGGTGCATTTTTTCACCACAAATGGTAGAAAGTCTTGTAGTGCCTATTGTTGTCTATATAAATGTTTGGACATTAATATTAAATGAGTTTTACAGTCAGTTAGGAACTTGCTCGAATAGAATGTTTCTCGCACTGCTAGGATTCTCATAGTGTAGAGGTGCGCCGTATGGCTACGCCGGGGCCCTGGGCCAACGACGACCGCTGGGTGGTTGTGGAATTTCACTGACATGGTGGCGCAATCTCCGCAGCCCTTACCTGAGGTAGAAGTCCCTTTTCATCCGGCCAAAGTGATAGATGGTGAACTATGGGTAATTCTTTCCAAGGAAGAGATTGAGAGATCGGCTGCTCCTTTCATGTTTTCCATGGTTTTGAAGTTCCTTAAGCAGAGGTCGTCCCTGGATATCATTTGTACATTTATTCGAACCGATGGGGTCTGGAATTTCAACTTGTGGTTTTGGCTATGAGGAAGGCCCGAATGTGTTTGTGCGTTTCTCCAATGAATCTGACTTTGTGAAGATGTTATCGAGGGAAGCTACAAACGTTGATGGGGTGCCTTACCGTGGCTTTCATTGGCATAGAGATTTTGATAAGGAGTCTGAACCATCCCTGTCTTCCTGTTTGGATGTTTCTTTTAGGCTTGCCTCCTAATTTCTACCATAAATCATTCTTGAAGAATATAACTGCCCCGATTGGGCCTTTTTTACACCGCGACAATGCTACTAAATGTGCCACCAAAACCGATGGAGCTAGAATTTGTCTTGAGATGGATGTTGCTGTGGAACCTGTCCGAGGGATTTGGATCGGTACGCCCAACCATTGTTCGAGCTTATATGTTGACGTTGAATGTGAAACACTACCTACCTTCTGCACTAGATGTAGGGTCCAAGGTCACAGTTTAAAAAGGTGCAAAAGGAAAGAGGGGGCCAAACAAGCTGGGGATAAGAAGTTGAAAGGAAGTGAGCAAACTATGCAAGTATGGTCCTAGCTTTTCAAATGAGGCTCATCCTGTTGATCTTCAAGGGCTTGTAGGTAATACTTTGATAAAAATAGAGGGGGAACATGTTGTTAAATAGGGGGAGAATTCATTTGCCGAAAATGAGGTAAATGCCTTGATTGTGTGGTCCAAATGGGGGGATGAAGAAAACCTTGAAACTGGGAAGATAGGCACATCTGTAGTTGAGGTTAGTGGTTCTATGTTGGCGGGTCCTGGGCTGTTGGAGATGGAGAACAGAGATGGGGTCCTATGCCAAACTATTGTTTTTGAGAGCCCTTAGGAGGTAAAGCATTATGTTGCTTTGTCGAGATCGGGAGCTGGTTTGATAAATCTGATGGGGGCAAGGAATAGATGTTCAAAGGAAGCTCCATTGATTGATTATCAAGGGATGAGAGATAGCACCATGATAGAAATTGAGGGGGAGCATGATGAAACTAATAGGGATTTTAGAATGGAAGAAACGGAGGTGACTGCCATAGGCTTGTGGTTGAATGAGAGGGACAGAGACATCTTCGAACCTAGGAATATCGAGTTTCTAGAAACTGGAGTCCATGTTAATCTAATATCGGATTCCAAACTCTCTTCGGTAGTGGAAAATACTATTAATCTACCTCTGTGTTTAGAGGTGAATGCCAATGTGGGTAGTGAAGAAATGAGTGCTGAAATGGTACCGAACACTATGCCGGAAGAGGTTTTTAAGTACTTTACGAGTTGGAATGGATGAAGAAAGTGTCTTCGAACCAGAAAATGAGATTGGAGAACATTTGAGCAAAAATAAACAATATCCTTCGGATAGTGATGCAAAAAAGGAAAAAATACCAGGTGAAGGGTGGAAGAACACTCAGAAGCTCGACTCAGGTTCCTCGCAAACCCGTTTGCATGGATTTATGATTTGAAGTCCATTGTATTAGAATATCTGTGGTCTTAGATCATCACGGAGAAGGTTGTGTAAGCTGGTCAGAAAGTTGCAACTGAATTTTATTATGTTAGATGAGCCTTTTGCAGATCGGAACATGATGGAAGTTTTAAAAAATAGGCTGAATTTTGAGAATTGTTTTTCTAATCAATGTGCTGGTGGTAAACTTTGGGTGCTTTGGGGTAGTGGTTTACAAAACTCGGTCACTAACTTTAGTTCTCAACATATCACAATTTCTATGTTTCTTAACTCTTGGAAATTTATCGTGTCAGTGGTTTATGCTAAATATAATTATTTGGAAAGACGAGATCTATGGAGATTGTTACAATTGGATGCTGTGCAAGATACTTCTTGGTTATTTCTTGGAGATTTTAATATTATTCGTAGAGAGGAGGAAAAAAGAGGTGGTAGACCTNGGAAGATAAAAACTCCTCTGAAAGCAACTTTTTTTGTTTGGACAACCTCCTTAAGCAAGATTTTTACCATAGACAATTTAAGGAAACATCATGTAATGATGTTGGATTGTGGTGCATGTGTAAGAATAAGGGAAATTAGTAGATCACCTGCATCTACATTGTGAGGTGGCCAGGACCATGTGGGATGTTCTTTGCGGGAATTGGAATATCATGGGTCATGCCTCGTAGGCTTGTGGATTTTCTAGCAAGCTGAAGAGGCCTCCAAGGCAATCCCCAAGTGACAACAATCTAGAAGATGGCCCCTATATGTATGTGTTGGTGCATTTGGTGGGAGAGAAATGATAGAAGATTCAAGGATCACAAGAGGAAAATTGATGAGCTTAAAGTTCTCTTTTCTAAAACCTCGTTCTTATGGGTGGGGGTCATTGAGTATAATAGGCTAAATATCCAAGATTTTTTACTTTCAGTTGTAAACTCTAGTAGGTACTTTTTACGTATACATCCACTGTACTTGGGCTATGCCTTCTTTTCTTATGAATAAAACTTCTTGTTTACGTATAAAAAAAAGTGCAAATTATAGCATGTGCAAATCCAAACTAAGATTTAAAGCATTTGGAGAAAAAGAAACAATCAGATTTTTGAGGATATGCAAAAAACCACCGGGAATCTTAAGGGTGGTAAGGAGTTGCCTCTGGGTATCCTACCAAAAGTTGTAAAGTTTTTTTTTTAATTGGCAGAAAAAGATTTTATTGATCAAGTAAATAGGCAAAGCCCGAGTAAACAAGAAGTTTACATGGATAACACCTAGTTACAAGTTAGGAACTAGAAGTGGATACAAGAAAATCATGAGAACTAGTCCATTGAGGACAATTGCAGAAGCCCACAAAAACAAAGTATGAAAGAAGAAACATCTAAGATCATCCAAAGACCGTTCTCGATCTTCAAAACTCTGACCATTCCTTTCCAGCCAAATACACCAAAAGTTGTAACTAATCGGACATCTCTCTTCTAAAGACCCAGGAGAGCTAAATACAAAGATTATGACTACTTGGGTGCCCTTGAGGTAAACTAGCTCTCCTAGATAAGAAAACCTAGAGGGTGATCTCTAAACCACCAAGAAGCTTCTAAGGTACCATATTTTCTCTGAAAATTATTCCCTTTGGAAGGTCAGAAACCCCCTTGAAACTGTACTTTGAGTTGAAAAAAATTTCATTGTCACTCCATCTTGCTTATCTTCTAGAAATTTTCTCTCCATTGTTCGAATACCATCTTTTTAGGTAGGTTCCATTCCAAGTAAGATTCAGAAAAAGATGGCACTGAGGAGCTAGTTTTTTTTTTTTGATAAGTAAACGATTGTATTAATAGAATAGGCATAGCCCAAGTACACAAGATGGTATACAAGAGGAAACACCTATCTAGTTTATACTGAGGAGCTAGTTTTCAATATGCAACGTATTCATTTGCAGATCTACATTTCTATTAGCCTAGAGCATAGTGGATTTAACCCCCACAAGGGGCCTGTAAGTAAAGCTTAAAGTGATCTCTCCTTGTCCATGACAGGTTCCTCATTCCAACTTGTATGTTTGTACTTAAATTAAACTTCTAAACTTAAATTAAACTTCTAATAAAAAATTAAAAAAAAAAAAGAAACTGTAGTTTCCAGAGTTACAGAACAGACACTGTGCAAGGGAGGTCAGAGAACAAGAACTTGTCTGGTTAACGAAATTACTAAAGACCGACCTTATGTTCTGCATCCTGAAGTAGTAGAAGTTACCCCACTGTTGAGAGGGCCCTTGTTGATGCTTTGCTATGTATTGCTTATGAGCCCATTCCTAGAAACAAAACCAAAGTCAATAGTGATAAATAACAATTTTGCTTGGGGTAGGTTCGACCTACCTGTTTCCCGCTTTCATTCTAGAGAATAAATAAAAAATAAAAGAAAGACTAAAAGAAAGTTAGAACGGTCATAGCTCCTGGAAGAACTAACAGAGGATCATTGAATGACATGTCGTGCAAATCTACATTTTACAGATCTAATTTTCAAACCCAAATTGTTCTCAAAATTTTGTGACTAGTAGTGAAATGGTTTGAGTGTAGATGTTTTATTGGGCTTTGGGAAATGAGAGAAAAATTTGAATGAAAATATATTTTAAAATAAGTATTGTATTGGAGTTTGTGAAAGTGAATAGATAAAGTTAAAAATTGTTTGAATGAAATTTTTTAATATTATTTTTATTTTGAAGTTTGTAAAAGTTTATTGATTTTCGTGTTTAAGTAATGATTAGGTAATGATTAGATTAAAAAGTTGAAAATGTGAAATTGAAAAATGTTTTGTGTTTGAGTGATGTTTGGGAATGAAATTATGAGAAATTTTGAAAATTTTGAAAATTCTCGTGTTTGCCAAACATGCTCTAAATCTATAATGTTCTTTAAATTTATAGAAAAATAAAAATATATAGGACCCTTTATAACTATCAAATCAAGTGAATAGATGTCAAAGATATAAACTAAATGTTGTAAGAAATTAGGGAATTTTTCTTTAAAACTCTACGTCTATGGGTTAACTTTTAAGGCCATTGTAATGAATGGTGATGAAATGTAGGAGGTTTTCTAGTTTTTTCTTTCCTTTTAGACGCTGTATGTAGGTATTTCTCTTGTATACTTCTTGTGTACTTGGGCCATGCCTATTTATGGTAATAAATCTCTCATTAATTATCAAAAAAAATATGTAGACTAAAAAATATCTAAAACCATGTTGCATGCCAGCTTATAATGAGAACCCATTGTTGGGACAAGATTCATGATGGGCCCCAAGCTTTGTCTTCCACGGCATTCTTAAGGGCATG
>QEOT01009319.1:9176-38564 GCA_003123785.1 Pterocarya stenoptera | reverse complement strand
TTAGTTAGTACTTACTGTTTATTATTCATATATATATATATATTCTATGAATAAAAGAGGCTACACAGGAATCTCCAATAAAATTTTGACCACATTTTTATTCCAGCTTTATCCTTTTGTTTTGGTTTTTTTCTTTCATATCCCTCTATTCTTTTAATTTTCAATTTTGCTTTTTTATTACAATTTTATCTTTTTTTTGTCCCACACATGATTTTGTTTTATGTGAGGGTATTTTAGACCACACAAATCATAGACAACTAAGACTAGCAATATTTATTATCTCATTCCCTCACCGCTTTCTCACAAAACTCTCTCTCTCCTAACACCCCATCTTCCAATTCTCTCTCTAGCTTTCTCTTCCTCTTATTCGCTCTGTTACTAAAGCACACTACCCCTCTCTCTCTCTCTCTCTCTTTTCATGTTGTTGAAGCTAGTTCGAGGATTGTAGGGTTTTTTCTTTTATGTTTTGATCTTGGTTTGAGGATTGCAGTTTTTTTTTCCAAGTTTTTTTCGTTATAATCTTCACAAAAACATGCACAAATCGGCTATGAAGAACTTGCTGGTTATGATCGGAGGCGTGGAGGGAGAGTGGGTTAAAAGGTGAAATACGCTGCAGTAACTGAAACGATTTGAGCGCAAATGTAGAAATAAAGCTGAGTCAACTCGGGCGAGTTGAAGCCTATGTGCAGCTGTTCTAAGCCAACACTATTAGATTCTGTTAAGACCGTGGAATAGAAGATCGCTTTGATTCGGGCCTCTTCGCATCACCGTTTGGAGCTAACAACTCTCTCATCGCAATAGTGGGAGTCAATCAGAGCAATCACCCTAAAGCAAGATTTGAAGTCATGGTGGTCATCTTTCTCCTCATATAAAAATGGTGTCTTTCCTCTGTGGTGGAGCATTTTTGTTGATCTCTAGGCATTTTTTTTTTTTTTTTTGTTTCATTTCTTTATTTTCCTATGTTTATGTAAATCTTATTTGTTTTTTATACTTGCTTTTTCGTTTGATTGGAGTCATTGGGCGCAAGGTGAAGACAAAAAAGAAAAAAGAAAGAAAAGAGAGCATGCGGGCCATACGCGAAACATGCTGCGGGATCAAATTTCTTGCTTACAGTGAAAAAGCTGTGGGAAATCCAATTCATTAATGCCACTGGAGTATATTGCCAATCTGGGACATGCCGGAGGCAGCTACGTCACAAAAAATTCAACATCCTTTCTATTCTACTGTAAATAAAATAACATAACTCTTAAATATTATATTTTCATTTCTGTTTGTGAATGTATGAAGCATAGTTCAAAAGTTCCTTTAGATTTCAAGCAATCAAAATGAGAACCTGAGTTGCCAATATTATATCTTTTATTTTTTATTTTATTTTATTTTTTGTATGGACAAGATCACTTACTATAAATATGATTCATAATATAGCTCATAATAATACACTTGAATTTTTGTACACTAATAATCACTTCCTTAACCATTAAAAAAATTAAATGCATGAGTGGTTAAAAAGAGTATAAGGATATAAATTAAAGAAACATAGTAGCATTATTAAAAAAAAAAACACTCTAGAGTCTAGACAACATGCCTCGTGTATAGCGAAACCCCATGTCCAAAACTTTTATGATGGCATATCATTTACTCCTCAAAGCATAATTACCATCCGGTGAAAAGGCAAGAGTAATATTTTGGATAATGCGCATAGTAATCGAGTGCACGTGACGAAAGGATAAGAGAGAAGACAATCATCTTTTTCAACTGGCATGTAGTACTCTTTCCACGTGGGATCTCAAAGAGTGGAAGGACCCCATATGGGAAGAGTACTGCATGCCAACTGAAAATGATGATTGTCTTCTCTCTTATCCCTTCGTCATATGCACTCGATTACTATGCACATTATCAAAAATATACCTCTTGCCTTTTCACCGGATGGTAATTATGCTTTGAGGAGTAAATGATATGCCATCATAAAATTTTTGGACAGAGGGTTTCGCTATACATGAGGCATGTTGTCTAGACTCTAGGGTGCTTTTTTTTAAAAAAAAATAATAATAATAATATTACTATATCTCTTCAATTTATATCTTCATTTTAACAGCTCATGCATTCAATTTTTTTAATGGTTAAGAAATTGACTATTAGTGTATTAGTTTTTTTTTTTTTTTTAAATGTTGAACATGTTTAAAAAATATATTTGAAAAAAAAAATAAAAAGAAAAGAAAAGTACAATTTACACTAAAGGACACACAAAGTGAACAAATTTGGGAGGCATAATAGCACTACTTTTTTTTTTTTTTTAAATAAAACAGATTTCATTCGTAAGGAAACACAAGTGCTTCATAGTATATAGAATTACAATTACAATTTACAAGATACCATCTGATAAAATTCTAAACTGAATAAAATATAAACATTGATGTTACTATTATACACTCATAAATATAGAAACATACAACATGTTTTTTTCCCTAAATATAGTATGGCCCACTTGTGAGTTGTGAATACGTGAAGCATGTGGATTTGAAACTTGGGTACATATGAAGCGGTCCCCTTTTTGGACAAAAGGCCAGGAAAGGTCAAGACGTGTTTTCTTCCCTAAATATAGTAAAGTAATCCCCTATTTGGCCAAGTTAAATGATCATGGCCGCCTGATCCATGCAGATAAAATTAAGATAACTTGAAATAATTAGCTAGGTCGAGTCATAAGAAACTATTAGAAGATAACATTAGTTGAAAATTTTATCCACATTTAAAGGCTTTTTTATTTGAAAAGATGTTGGTCATTTAATGGATTGGAATCTATGGCTCGCTGCCGACCCCTACCATCATATTTATTACCATTTATCGAAGATATAACCAAATCATGGCGACGACAATTGCTAAATATAAAATAGATCTAAAATGATTATAGATAGATCAGGTGAGGGGTTAATATATTATATATATAGACTAAGAGGAAGTTGGTAAGAGAAAGAAGCAAAAGCAGTGATTATAATAAAGCTTGTTTTCCAGCGTGTGAAAGTGGAGAATTTTTAATTGGCATGCAGTACTGTTCCCACGTGGGGTCCATCCACTCTTTGAGAAAATACGAACTGGATTTCCATCTACTAATTTCATTTACACCAAAAAAATATGAATTGGCATCCATCTACTAATTTTTATTTAATATAAGTTGGGTAACAACTAAAGGTGATTAGTAATAATAATGATGATAATTTCCACTTTCCAATTTTTTATACTTTTAATAACATTAAATTTAAAGGGTAATTATTTCTACCTTAACTTTTGCTGATTTGTGCCCTTTATTTTAGCTACTTTTATCAAAAAGTTAAAGGACCCCACAGAAAGAGTACTGCATGCAGGTTGAAGAGTTCTCTACATCTCACATGCTGGAAAATAAGCTTTATTATAATCACTACTTTCTGCTTCTTTCTTTTACCTACTTTTATCTTCGTCTATATAGATATAGATATGGTTGTACTTTTTATGTCACAACTGATCACGAGCAAAAGGTGAAAAATAAGCTTTATTATAAGAGAAACACTACTTCTGCTTCTTTCTCTTGTGGACAAGTATCGACAATTTTGATCTGCAGCTCTATTCAAGTAGATCCACTTGCTGGAGATACTACGTTGGGTTTGAATATGAAAGTTGCTCTTGCATCGATAAAGTCCACTGCCTAAAACATAAATTGAAATTAACTATCTCGTTGAAATCCATGAAAAGCAATACACACTCATAATAAGGATCACTAATTCAAAAACCACAAAACCATTCAAGGAAGGTCTTCTGTTTTACAAAAAAAAAGGAAAAGGATAGCCCACCACGTAGTGAACAGCCGAGGGGATAAACTTCAACAGAAGAATCACAAACAAATGAAAAGAAAGTGGGGCCCCGAGAAAATTGAAATGATAGTGGAAAGTGAATTTTGTCCCCTTCTTTTTCCTTGTCTCTATTTCCAAATTAAACCCATCATTGCTTAACCCTATTTTAACCTAACTAATGTTTCTCATATGCCCACTTATATCACTCTGTGTTCACTTAATTGCCAACTATTTAGTGAACAGCCTAGGGGATAAACTTCAACAATAAAAAAAATTTTGACAACCTGTTCTATATGATATTTGTTGTATTTATATATATATGGAGTATTATAAGAAAAATGAATTAGTTATTTACAATAAAATTTATTATTTTGATAAAAATAAATTTATTTTGATAGAAAATAATCATTGATTTTAGTATAATATCTATATAATATCCAACTTGTATGGATCCAATGCTAAGTACTGGAGCATCCTCAAGACTCATTCAATCAATTAAGACTATATAATATAATAAATATATGTAGGTTCCATAGGTTGTGGTACTCGATGAAGTGACCTTAGTGCCTGATTCTGCTGCATTACTCATTTCCTTCTCAGGCTTTCATATTCTTCATTTGTAATCGCTCCAACCAAAGGTGTCATGATGACCACTAATTAATGTTCATCTTTTGGATAAAAGTGATGCCTCGATCAGTATGCTAGAAATTAACAGTAATATATCCAGACCTTTATGTTTTATCCAGTCTTATCAATCATATTTCTTTGTTTAGCTGCATGCCTTTCAAATAGAGTCTATGATCTGAAAAGAAAACAAAAAAATAAATTTTATTTGAATTAAACAATGATCAAAAGTAATGATGATGAAAGTATTAGCAAAGATGAAAGTGATAATGATCAAACGACTTCAACAAAATAAAAAAAAAGACGACAAATCTATTAAAAATACCAAAAATATACATTTGGTAATTGTTTTTCAATGTTTTAAAAATATTTAAAATATTTAAAAGATATAAAAAGAAAAATGAAAAAAAAAAACTGTTGACAAGTGTCGTAAATTTTTATACTTGCCGACCTATCATTATCCAAAATATTTGCTAAAGTTTGCTTCTTCTTCTTCTTTTTTTTCTCTATGCATTAAATTATTCAATAAGACAACTTGTCCTCGCCAATAAATCCAAGGTAAATGCTTCTATGCATTAGTTAAAAGACAACTTGTAATTATAAAAGAAAAGGCTGTTCACGAGTTAATTCCACTGTTCAGTTGCATTTGTTTTTTGGATACAAACTGTTGACAAGTGTTGTAAATTTCGAAGTCCAACAAATGTTGTAAATTAACGAGTCTTTCATCCCTGATTTGTGCTATACAGATTGAGCCGACAACGCTTTAGAGCCTCAAGCTCTGCCCCAAGCCCTGAGTAGTAAAAAATTTTTTCGCTCAACTAGGCAACGTGTTTCTCCAAGAGTTGTTGAATAGACACCAATGATGCAAAAAAGGGAGTTAAAGTACCTGTGTCGAGCAGAAAGAAAAAACTGTAAAATTTAGAACCTGTGAAACCTGGAACTCAACAAAATATCGCAAAACCCGGAGCTGCCTGGGTTCCGACAAATGCTATAAAATTCGAGCCTTCTGAATTCACAAAAATAAAACGGCAGAGCCTCGAGCCTTTGAATCAGAATCCTCAACAAAATTAAAATTAAAGATAGAGTGAAGGGATATGGATCCTCAACAGGCTGAAACCAGTTCAATGGGAGACGTTGATTGGGAGGAAGATGCTGGTCTCCATACTTCTCGGCCTCATTCGAAGGCAGTCGTAAAGATGACAAAGCGCCTGAGGAGAATGTTAGCTCCAGTAAGGCTCATTTTTCATATCATCTATTTTTGCTTACATGTGCTTTGTTAGACGTGTGTTATATTCTAACTTTATCATGCTTGTGTAGAACGTTGATGCCCTGGGGTCTTGGATCATGAAGGGAAAGGCCAATCTTGAGCAGGCTGATGGCTACGCCCGATCCTTGGAGGCTGACCTTGATTCTCTTCGTGATGAATCATCCAACCTTCGGTCTGAACTTCTCCGTGTTGAGAGTCTCCATGCCCGGGACAGCTTTGCTTTGCATGTGGCTGAACTGGAGAGAGCTACCACTCGGGCAAAGGTCCTGCATCTTCCGGGGATGTTGGACTCCTCTGAGCGCGCTCCCGGGTTAATGCTGAGAGGAAATCCAAGGAGGCAGCAACTGCTTTGGCTTCCTCTGAGAAAAAGCGTGAGAGGGTGGCCAAGGAGTTGGCTAAAAGGAAAAAGACGTTCTGGAAGGAGCGCCATGAGAAGAACAACAGGATCAACGAGTTGCAAGGGGAGTTAGTTAAGGCTCAGGCCACCTTTAACAGGTATAAGAAGGAGTGTGCTGATGTTGACGCTCGCCAGGATAAGAATATGGCGAATTTGTTGAGAATGTCTCGGGAGGTGAATGAGTTGAGGGAGGTGCGAAGAAGATTAGATGCCGAGCTAACTACTGCGAACAACGAGATTGTCCGCCTTCATCCCTAACTCTCAGCCGCCCAAACTGTCAGGGATTGGGCCTTTGCATATGGGTATGATGCTGGGTTGGCACGTTTAAAGATGTACCTACTGGCCAACCCTCAGGCTGACCTGAGGAGTCTCAACTTGAAAAACTTTTAGCCTGACACCAACGCCTGTCAATATGCTGATTCAATGGGTCGAGACATAATGCCAAATGCTTTCCCTCATCCTTCACCTCCACCTCAACAGTTATGACTATGTAATAAAGGTTTATTCTTTTGGTTTTTATCTGCTTGTGAAAATTCTGTAATTTAGAGACATGTCTTGTTAATTAGAAAAAAATATAGAAAACATTCAACTGGGCATACGTGACTAGGCACGTAACATCTTCTATTAGTATATATATAATGTTCATGATAATTTGAAAAGGTACTTTTTGCGGCTAACAATTAAACAACTTAATTTGTTGGATCAGTTAACATCTCTTATAAGAAAGACAAGTCCATCATGGGTTTAAATTTACAAGATGCATGCATAAAGTAGAGAAACAAAAAAGGAATAAAACTATTGTTAAGAATTGAATTTCCTTTCCACATGAGGACATATATATTCAGGAAAAATAATAATTTGTGCAAGTCCAAAAGTATGAAAGTTCTCGTATGTGCAAACCAGCTTTTGAAAGAAAAGTGAAACCAACTAGAACGATATTCTTACATGCATTTCAAAAACAGATTTTCTTTTATTAAAATAAATAAATAATTTGTGCAAAATTTAAGAGATATATATATAACTAGCACTACAAGAGATTGACTTTTTTGGGATGAACAATTTTGTCTCAAAAAACTCAAATTTCGTCCCAAAAAATTTTTGGAGATCAAACTATTTCGTCTTGAAAAGCCTGTCTCAAAAGGTTTTTGGAGATGAAAATTAATTTGCGTCTCAAAAAATTATTTTTAGAGATGAAATTGGGTGGAACCATTTGAATGGGCTTTTTTTTTTTTTGACAAACCATTTTCGTCTCGAAATCCCGTTCGAATGGATAAGGTTCCGTTCGAACCGAAAAGTGTCGTTCGAACGGTAAGATAATTTGATTCGAACGACCGAATAATTTGATCTAAATAGATTATATTTGTTCGAACACCTAAATTTTCATATTACTTTTGTTCGAACATAAATTTTATTATTCAAAGAGGCATCATATGTTAAAAAATTATGTCCATTCGAATGGGATTTCTCGTATTACTGTTGTTCGAATATTTTGTTGTTCGAACAATCATTATATGTACGAAAATTATGTCCATTCAAACGGAATGTATTTCTCAGTTGTCGTTCGAATTAGTTATTTTCTATTTGCATAAATTTATAAATTGTAATTTACTCTTCGAACTGGGTATTTCCGTTCGAACAGTGCTTATCATACATAATTGAATTAATAAAAATTTCATAATAATATGTCAAATATGGAACAAATAGAATTTAAACATCACAATTGTTCAAACAATTTTTTGTTATACATCTCCAGTCTCTTCTGCATGTTCTCTTCTAATCTCGCCTCTAAATCCGTTGTTTGATCTAATCGGATCAGCAACTCTTTTTTTTTTACCTCAATTTTTCTATCTCAAGTCTTGCTTCGTCTAATTTCTTAGTTTTGCCATTTGATCTGGCTTGAGAAGAGAATGATGATGTTAAGGATGACTTTACGCCATCCTAAACCCCTCAAATATCCAGAACGTAATCTAAGAACTTGAGAAAAAATTGAGCATCGCTGACAAATGATTCATCAAATTGATCTACAGCAGCTTCCTTAAGAGATATCATCTTATCCTAAAAAAAAGCATTAAAGTTAGTATAAGTAACAAAATTATTATTAGACAATAAAATTAAAGAAATTTAAACTTACATAATTTGTCTCTGCTTTGAGACTGGTCCAAACTTACATAATTTGTCTCTGCTTTGAGACTGGTCCAAACTTACACAATTCTCCAAGTATGCTAGTCATAATAAGTCGTCGACCGTATTCATGGGCCAAGAAATTTATGGATCACATACCTAAAGAATATAAGAAAACACTGAACTAAAATTTTAATTTACTAACATAAGAGTTTCAACTAAATATATCTACCATATAGATGATAAAATGACAAACTGTCCACTTTGTACAATTCAAAGAGTACTACCCAAACATTCTTTAAGATGAATATTTGACCACAACACTCAAACAGGTCTAAGGTTCAATTGCATATAAAAATAATTCTAAAATTCAATTCCTAACTAGTAAACCAAGCCACTAGTATTATAGTAACACATATACTTCAACAATAATTTATGCTATACAATAATTTCGAAATCAAAAATACATTGCAAAATCACATTAGAAATCACCAATATTATTATTATTTTATAAGTATTAATTTTAATTTAAGTATTAATAGTTCTTATGTTTCTTATTTTTTAAGTTTTAATTATAATTTAGGGTTAATTGCACTTTGCCCCTCGAACTTTTACTCAATTCATAATATACCTCCGAAACTACTAATTGCATCAAAGTAGACTCTCGAACTTTCAAAACTTCCCTATCCCTCCTTCCGTCCACTAGCAGTGTTAAATCTAATAGAAATTCACTATAAAAATGTAATTGTCATCTAATTTATTATCACTAATCATATAAAATATAAAATAATATATGCTATCAATTAGTAATAAATCATTCATCATTAACCATATATAAAAGTATTTTATACTTAAGTTGCAAGCAAGTATGAATAATATATGTACACAAAAAAATTATTTGATATTCATTAACCATATATAAATTAATAAAAAAAATTACTTAATGAATTATGATTTATTATTAACTGATTGCATATATTATTTTATATTTCATATAGTCAATGATAATAAATTAGATAAAAATTATATCTTTCCTGTGAATGTTATGCACAGGAGTATCACATGCAGTGAATTTTCGCTAAATTTAACGCTGCTGGTAGACAAAAGGGGGGGAATAGGAAATTTTCAAAGCTCGAGAGTCCACTTTAATGCAATTAGTAGTTTCAGAGGCACATTATGATTTGAGTAAAAGTTCGATGAGCCAAAGTGTAATTAACTCTATAATTTAAGTAATATATAGTACTATCATATATAGTAGTAATATATAGTATCATATATATTATGGTATAGTAAAGTATATAGGAAAATGTAAGATCATATATATTAGTAATCTATACTCTCATATATATAGTATCATATATATTAGTGTATAGTAAAGTACAGAGGAATTTGTAAGATCATATATATTATTAATTTATACTCTCATATATATAGTAATGTATACTATCACATATATATTATCATATATATAGTATTATATACTATCATGTATATATATTATCATATATATATATGATAGTAATTTTCATTTAAAGTATTATACTATGATAGTATATATATGATAGTAAATTATAGTATTAAAAGTTTCAATTAAAATAGATTCTAATTATAATATACTATAATATACATATTTATTAAACTTGAATTAAATACCACTAGAACTGTAAATAATATTGTTCGAATGGTATTTTAAAACCGTTCGAACGTTTAATATATAATTCAAACGGTTCTGTACATATATCATATAAGTTATCAGGGGCGAAGACTTTTCAACGTCGCTATCCCCAATCGTTTGAAAACCGTTCTATAACGTTTGAAGGCCCATCAATCGCTATTGTCGCTGCCGTAATCACCACCCACATCGAAACCTCTTCCTCCTAAGTGAATGTACGATTTCTTAAGAGGTCATTTTACCGTTTACTTTTATCATTTTATTTGTTTTCTCTAAAAAATTTGTATTTTTCCATCAATAGGCACCGTAGGACACAACAAATCCTCTGTAGGATGTTTAGAGATGAAGAATAGTATTGAGTTTGTTGAAGAAACCTATGAATTTAATGGCCACTGAGTTGACTCAGCCATGACTAAGCTCGATTAAGTTTTCGTTTGAACGCTGCTGGTTAGGTTCGAACGTATTAACCAAAACCCTAAAATCCATTCAAACACTATTTATTCATTCGAACAATCTAAACCAAACACGATGGTGTCTGTTCGACCACTATAGTGTCCATTTAAACACTGTATTATCTGTTTGATCACGTTCGAACAGTCTAAACCAATTAATTTATATTAACTTATTAATTTATTTTCATCACATTTTGTTGTTCTATCAATTAATTTTTTAAATTGCTATTAGTATATAATTTTGTGAATATTTAAAAATATTACATTTTATCACTAATGTTGAATATATATTTTATTTTTTAAATTTCATGTTAATAATAATGTCTTATAGGGGTTGTAAACATGGCAGATCAAGTGAACCTTCCATTCAAACTATTCGAGAACAGACTGTTTTACTGGAGCGATAAGTAAAATTATCTGATTTTGTGACTCTTATATGGGAGGGTCATTCCTTCCAATTTGTATTCAGCGATCATGGTTGGGCACAAATCCTAGATCAGAAAGAAGAATGATGGGAGCTCGTATCCTATATTGACATCATCGCTGAGTTCTATAAAGAGCTCGGTAGTACTAGCCTAGACGACGAAATGGCATACAGGATCTCTGTCCGATAAGCTTCAGTTATATTTTAAGTGAACAAACTCGCTGAATGTCTCGGTATTTCTAGACTATGCAATACCTATCCGAACGTGCTGCCTAAAGAGTCTGATCCTTCGGGTGATGCGGAGACGACTCAGGACGAGGGAGCAATTTACACAGGTCAGCTCGATACCCTCGCTGATCATGAGGTGAGAGACTTGATTGTTGGTCCAGATGCTCCTGTATACGATGAGACAAAGCGCATCAAGCAGGCAGATTTATCTTCTTTCTTCAAGATCATGAATCTGATAATCGCCGACAATATTGACCTTCGGCAGCACAAGACCGAGATTGACATAGATTGAACGAAATTTATGATACAAGTCATTTGTGGCATTCCTATCGACCTCGTGGGGTATATATTCGAGAGGATTCAATTAGAAGCTCGGTACATTATGACAGATATACATCCATTCGGGATCCTCATCACCCGATTTTTGCTATATTCTAAGGTCATTCCAAATGTTGCCTAGTGTGCATGGGAGCTGATAGGACTGATCAATAGCACCACCCTATCACAGAGCACGGGATACTCGAGACTTTGTTTTCATAGACCTGTTCCTAACCGAGTTGACATTCAGAGAGATGCACAGTTGGGAGGTCCTAGAGTATCGTCTGGTGAGGCATCTACATAGGCCGAGCCATCACACACATCTACTCGCGAGGAGATAGCTGACATACTGGGTGCAGAGATCGGCTGACACACATCAGCGGTGATCGAAATAGTGCGTATGAAGGTACATATTGCCATGTCTGAGTTGCGTACAGAGATTAATGCTTACATCTCTGAGTTACATACAGAGATTCATCGCATTACTGCGACTCATGTCACGCTCAGTACTGGATTGACACAAATAGAGAGACAATTAGTTGCAGTCGAGGATTTGTGCAAAGAGCTCAGATCATAGTAGTTTCTATCCTTTATTCAGATTTTTTTTGTTTTTGGTATGGATAGTATTTGGTAATTTATAAATTTGATTTAATTATGAATTAAATTTTTGTGTCTTTTCTAGATTAATTATTGATTTATATTATATGGTGTACATGTGATAATATTTATTTAACTAAAAATCTTATTTAAGATAAAAGAAATCACTTAAATATTTTTAAATTAATTACAAAATTAATTTATGAATTCGTAAATATTTTAATTTATTCATAAATCATAAATATAATATATATAAATTTTTTATATTTTAAAAATGATAACAAATTAATGGAAAAAACATTTATTACTTTAATATTTTTGAACGTATTCAACGAAATATGTGTCATTCAAACGGTCTTGCAAGCTTCCCGCAAGATTTTCCCACCAAATCTATCTCATTCGAACAAACAAATTATAGTCCGAATGGTTTTGAGCTTTCCCTAGCAAAATAAATTACTTATCTGCCAAGATTATTATTTGAACAGATTATACACCATTCGAACAAACATTAATTTCCTGTTCGAAAATATTTTTTGCCGTTCGAACAGTTTTGACTTTTCGAGACAATCTAATTCGTCACAGAAGATCCAATTCGATTGAATATTTAGCCGTTCTAACGGGTTTATAAAGTCATCCATGTTTTGAATGTTGTCTCCAATAATTACTTTTAAGGATGAAATTTAGTTCATCCCTACAAATTTCCATCCCTAAAGGTAAAATTTGGTGCAGTATAGCACGCCTGAATATTACTAGTTATAAGGAAAGCAAGCCCAGTGAACCAAAAAAAAACTATATTTATAGTTCTAGGTCACGTGTAAGTTTCAAGTGATTTGTTTGAAGAAAGTAGATAAATCTTAAATTCATATTAAAAATTTATGTTTTAATGATAAATTTTATTTTATTTTAAGATAATGCGATAATACTATATCTAATATTAATCGTGAATGCAATCCGTTGGAGTACCTCTTTATTTTGGCTTCTAGCCAATTATAACTCAGACCAGCCAGTACATGCACTTACTACTTGGATCACCATGCATGCATCCAGCTCGATCGCCATGATAGCTAGTACTCCATTTGGAAAGTGTAGTAAATATAAGTGTCCTGGTCCCTCCAAAAATCAACTTGCTACATGCAATTATAGACATTAATTGCGGTCCCTTTCAACAAGCATGCACCCCGCGGACGTTTATAATATTGATAGATTCTACTATTTCTTTATGATGACTTCTTAATATATTGATGATTAATTGGATAATTTCTATTACTTTTTTCTATTCATGATATCGCATTTAAATGATCATTGATATGATCAGTAAAAAAATAATATATATATATATTAGTTATAAAAAATAATAAAAATAATAATGAATTACATTACCCAAACATTATCCGTACGTGTTTTAATCTCTCTCATTATTTCTTGATTATTATAGTTAATAAATATTAATTTTCAAGTCCCACCCTTTGTTAACACGACAAACTAAAATCTTACTGTTTCAAATGAAGTTAATTACTTCCATCCTTGATCCACTCAAAACATGAATGCGTGTTACATTTTTTTCGTTTCGATACTTTTATGTCCAGAAACATGTTATGGCGCTGTCACGGGCCGGAGAGACAGCTATCTAGACAGCATAAATGGAGAAGATCGTGTTAGCTAGCTGCATGCTTGCATAAACTCTTGGACCCATGGCATTGACGTTTCATACCAAAAGGAAAGTATAAATTGAAATGAGAAGCTACATACTAAACAAATTACACAAAAATAAATTTACAAATTAATATAATTTTATGATATTCGTTAGATCATTTTCAATAAAAATAAATTTACAATCTGAACTTTGCACTACTATTTCCTTTCTCTTTAAAATCATGTGGACCATCTGGTCGTCATATAGACCAGGTAATTAAGGAGCATCTTAATTTTGATAGACAGAAAGCTGCACAACTACTGCAGATTGCTCACATCGCTATCTTCCGTGCAGGACGATAGCTTTGCTCATGCTCACAGGGCCGGGAGTTCTAGCCGGCGATTGTAGGTGAAAGGGTTTTAATACCACCGTAAGGGGATGCGGGGTGCTACTATGGGCTTGAGTAATGCATGGCTGACGAATCACTCCATTCTAGATTCAAATTTTTCTAGATTCAAATTTTTCTGACCCGTAGGGTTCATGTCAGTTTGTTAAAGTCGTGAAAGCCTGCTCACTTATTTTTAAATAGTTGAAATATTCAATGTAAGTAAATAGCTTCAATGTTTTAAAATTCAAATTTTAAATAGTGTGCAAAATAATTAGTCTGGATGATCCTAATAAATATTTTCATAGCAATTATTATTTTATAAATTAATTAGTACATTTAGAACTCCACCGATATATTATTTTTTTAATAATTAATCTAATTTTCATTATTACTAATACTGTTTATAGATAAACATTTAAAAGAAATCACTCTCCTTTGACATAAACTCAACCTCAATATTTAAGAGAGGACTCATCCTATAAATATATTTATACTAGTACGAACGAAACGTCCAAGGGATGTTTGCCTAGTGGAGAAAAAATATATATGTTTATTTGACCCGATTTAGGGCTCTACGTAGTTAATACTGATCAAGACCGAGCGTAGAAAACTAATCACTTTTTTATTGCTAGCAGAGAGAGATCAGAGAGATAAAAAAAAAATAAAAAAAATCCTCCTATCAGTCGATATCTCCTTAATTCCCTCCTAACTCTCTCCTTTTCGTTCCACTCATTTCTCACTTTCTCTCTCTCTCTCCTCTTCTTCTGTCTAACCATTAAGGACTGATTAAGGGTTGGTCTGAAGGGTGAGATAAGAATTTTTAGTTATAAATGAAAAATTTTAAAAATTATTTTTTAATATTATTATTGTTTTGAGATTTAAAAAAGTTGAATTGGAATTTGAAAAAATTGAATTTTTTATTATATTTTATATGGAAATTTTTTAATATTATCTTTTGAATGAAACTATTAGGTCTGGAAAAAATATGGAAAAAACCATAAAAAATAAAATTGAGAAGAACAAATAAGTTATTAACTACGTAATTTTTTTTTTACATCTAACTGCTATGAGCAAATTATATAATAAATAATAAAAAAATATAACTCAGAAGAAAGTAATGAAAATAAGAAATTGTATCATACATGCAAACTGGGAGATGCACAGACCAAGTTTTCACAAATTGAAAGATGTTTTGATTTTGATAAATAGGTAAATCCGTGCGTTCAAGAAGACCAAAATAAATATATAAAACGGCCAGATTAGCATTGCAAGGAAAAAGACTAAAAAGTAACTTAGCGAACAAATGAAGAAGAGCACAAAATAGGAAAATTGGAAATAAACGGAAGGATAAAAATGTAAAAACAGCAATAAAAGAAGATAATTGAAGGATAGAGGGATAAAGAACAAAAAAGTTGTCGGCAGGAAGAAGAAAAAAAGGTGGAAGGGAAAAAGAGAAAAACAAAAGCTGCAGTTCTTCTCACACTGCTATAGTAAAAAGATCAAATTATTCTCAAGTCAACGGACACAAAATAAAAAGGACAAGAAAGACAAAATACCAAACTAATAGAAAAATTGCACGGAAGACGACAAAGTACTGTTCATACACTATCCGCACTTATTATATATATATACTTGACTAAAAAATAGATTGTAATAAATTTTAATAGATTGAAATGTAATAGATTGTAATATTTGAAAATTTTATATATATGATAATAAAGTAAATTTTACATGACTACCTGTCAATCCACAATGAGCCAAAAAATGAGAGTTTAAATCTATACAAATTCTTGAATTTAACTACAAATGGACAAAAAAGATTAAGAAAAGTGTTTATTGATGAGCAATTGTGCACTGCACGGGTGCCCAATTACAAATATATAAAAATAAAAAATTGATAGCAAATGAGAAATTAGAAAGTGAAGAAATTTTTTTAAACAAAGTTAAAATAAGTCATGAATTTACATAACTTGAGATAAACCTAATATAAACTTAACAGAAATGATAGATCCATATAAGTCTGTTTGTTATTTAGTTATATAACGAAACAGTTTAATAAGATAATTTTAATAAAAGTTTAAATTAATAATAAAAATATTAATACTAAAATTTTATTACGAATTATAAAATGGTGAAAGAATGCTGCATGCGAAAAAATGATGTTTCTTACAATTTGAAAATTAAAATTAATGTTAATAATAATTTTTTTAGGTTTCAATATAAAAAAAGATGGGGTGAATTCATTGAGTTATGAGAGAAAATATTTTTAAATTACGCATTATGCTAAAGGATTATTGAAAAAAAAAATGTTTAAATTTTATCTTCTTTATGAGAAGATAATTTGTTAGTAATTATTAAACATTTATTCATAAGTGTGTAAAAAAAATCCAACATTATATAAATTATCAAAAAATGAAAAATGTTATAATATATATTAATATATTTTAGACCATATTATTTTGCACTACAAATAATGTTAAATCATTGCGTTACTTCAAATATTGTTTAGCTTTTAGTTTAAAAATGTAAATCATATCATCTTAATTTATTTTAAAAGTTTTCATAACATTTTTTAATATTATTAAAACAGAAGCACTATAAAAAATAATAACAATGAAAAACATTAATTTATTTAACATTTTCACATTTGGCTAAATAAAATAGTAATAATGATATATTATATTTTTAAATTATTAAGAAGTTATAATTTATTTCCTTATGAAAATTTGTAATTATACTAAGTAATCTACTATTATTACTCTTAATACTTATAGTTGGATGCATATGTTATATATTTGTTATTTTCAAAATAAATATATAATGTGCTAATTTTAAAAATCAAAACTAGAGTGGTAAGCATTAAATAATTTAATCATATATTTTATAAAGTCTCATTCTTTACATTTAAAAAAAATAAAACAAACTATAGTATATTAGAAACTGTAGATCTATTTTAAATAGTGTAATTAAGTTCAGGATAATTAATAAATTATTTAATTTATCCGAAAATGGAAAAAAAATTTAATTTTATTTCTTAATAAATTATTAAACAAAAATCATTAATAAAATGAAAAAATTAGATTTATACTAAAATGTAACAATTCAATTTGATATTTACATAATTTAAAATTAAAGAAAATAAAATGTTGTACAACATTAAAGTTTAATTTTCAATATTTTAGTTTTTTATTAAAATTTTATGAAGACTTGGTATCAATTTGGAAAAAAAAAAATACTATAATCCAATTGTAAAGTTCAAATCAATTTGTAACATTACTCATTTTTCACATCTAAAACTTAAGAGATAGGTTTCGATACGTACAAAAAAATTTATTTTTTTGACTTTTTATTTAAATTTTTATATGCTTAAACATTAAAAAAAATCACAATATCATTAAAAATATTTTTTTATAATAATGAGATGAAATGAGATTAATTAATAGTGATTCTATAAAATTAGGGACAAAATAGGGAAAGAATTTTTTGAACAGTATTATACCCACAACCGGTGGCTTTGAGTCGCTAGCGGCGGCTACCGACGGCAGGAGAAAGGCTGATATTGGAAGGGAAGGGGCACCAGACGGAGGCGAAGAGAATGGGCCGGGTGGTGTTGGCCACGCCGGCGTGTGGCGGCGCACTGGAGGTGATGAAGAAAAGCACGGCCGCGGCTTGGATTCCATCGTGGCGATTAACGGCGGCACGATAGGGTCTCAGATTCGAAGGAGAGGAACGCCGGCCACAGACGAAGAGAATAGAAGGGGTTGTGTCGGCCACGGCAACGTTGGGAGGCGCACTGCTGCAAATCGAGAAGCGAACAGGGGAGGCGGAGGAGCGGCTCGCGCGCGGGAGGAACCAGGGGCAAAACGGTAAATACGTTAGGGACAGAACCGTAATATAGGAATACAAGCAATGACAAAATTGGAAAAAAAATATATTAAACAAAATTACTGTAGTTAACCGACTCATGCTTTATATATTAGTAGATATATATATATATATATTTATGCCCACACGTACACACAAAACAGGTCTGGTAATGGAAGCTGTATGCAGTACGTATTGATATTAATTATCTCATATGTCAAATCTAACGGCCCTCTCCACCATACATATATATATATATATGTGTTTGTATGGAAAAACTATGTTCACAGAACATTTCTGACGAAATTCTTTATCGAATTGTTTTTTTTTTTATTACTTAATAATTAAGTAAATATTTTTAAATAAATATATAATTTTTTTATTTTTTAAAAAATATTTAAATAATTTAAAAAAATAATGAAAGAAAAAGTTTAAGTGTTCGGTAAATAATTTTGGTAAAAATATTACGTGGACGTTGCAACGTACTATATATATATTTATGGAAAATAATTTATCTATAACATAATTTACAATACATTAAACAACAATATGTTAAAATAAAAGATATTTTTATAAAATATCTTATAAAAATAATAATATTTTATAAAAATATCTTTTTTTTATAATATTATTATATAATATATTATAAATTATGTTGTGTGTATCACTGCTCTATATTTATATACACACAAAACAGGTCTGGAAATTGAAGCTGTACGAATGCAGTACATATTGATATTAATTATGAGCTCATATGTCAAACATAATGGCCCTTTCCGCCAGTGCGTGGCTAGTAGCTTCATAAATGCACAAACTCACTAGCTGATTTTGGCAAGTCATGTGACAGATAATTTATTGATGAAAATATAAAATATATGTATAACACTCGAGCCCCCGCTTGGCTCCGGAGTCCGAGGTTTTTTAGAATTGTTATGCATCATCTTATATATTATATATTAATATATTTTTTATTTTATTTTAATTTTATTTTAATTTTTATTTTATTTTATTCTTCTTGAAATATTTATATTTTTTTATTCTTTATCCATATAATACACATTTAATAAGAGAAACAAATAAAAAACAATTATGATGTGTGGTGTATAGGATGATGCAAAGATTAATTCGAGATTTTTATCCTGAAAAGTCAGAGGTGGAGGTGTAGGTATTCCAACTCCGACTCCACCTCCGACTCTATGTCTAATATTATATATATTTTATAAAAATATGTATTATTAACCATATAAATTTTATATAATTATATCTTATATAGTTAATTAAATTTAATAATATACTAACATCAATTAATTATTATAAAATAATATATTTATAATATAATATATATAGACTAAATTGACTAATAATATTTTAGTATATATAAAATCATACTATCATAATATTACTACCATATAACACTAAATTACTAATTTATAAATATGATAACATGTAATACTAATGAATAAACACTAATCTACAAATTTATAATAACGTATAATACTAATGTATAATAACTAAAGTATTAATCATATAAATTTTATATAATAATATCTTATATAGTTTGTTAAATTCAATAATATACTTGCATGTGCTAATTATTATAAAATAATATATTTATACTATAATATATATAGACTAAATTGACTAATAATAGCTTAGTGTATGTAAACATCATTCTATTACAATATTACTACCATGTAACACTAAATTACTAATATATAAACACTAAAATATAGAATAAAATGCAGTACTAATGTATAATAACACGTAATAGTAATATATAATAACTAAAGTTTAATAAGATATAATAGTCATGCATAGTAACCAATGATCCAATATATAATAACATGTAATACTATTATAATAACTAGTGCATAATAAAATGTATACTAATGTATAATCACTAATATAATAACATTAAACATATAATACTAAGTCTAGTATATAATTAAGTTAGAAACTAATATAATGATATGTAATACTTGAGTAGAATAGCATGTAATTAAATACTATAGTATAAGTCTATAATACTAATAGCCTATTAAATACTATAAGAATAAATTATAAGGTAGAAATTAGTATAAAATATTGTATTCAGTTAATAACATGTAATATTATGGTATAATAACATTGTAAATCTGACACTAGTTAAATAATAATTTTTAATAATAAATACTAACAATTAAAATTAAGTGATAAAAGAATTATAAAAGCTATAAATAAAAAACTTAGGGTTAAAAGATATATTAAAATTGATTTCAGGTTAAAATAAAATTTATTTATTAAAAGCTATAAATAAAAGCTAGAAATTAATACAAAATTTTGAGACTATAATTAAAAAATTGGAATGAAGCATTTCTAGGTGTATTAAACTTTAGAAAGCACATTGGAATTATAAATTTTATGGGGGGTCATTTCTTTATATATGTATATATATATAATTATGAATAGAATTTACAGGACATTTTGAAATTTTAAAAAACTTTGGGGGCGCCTAAGCCTAACGTGGGTCAGCCACTGTTTTCAACAATCGATCGTTAATCTCCCATCCTCAGCTAGTTGAGATTGATTATAACATAAACACGTGAGGTTTGTGAAATAGTTTATGAATAGTAGTAAAATAATTAGAATTAAAATATTTATGAGATTTTAAAAAATGAGAAAGAAAAATAATAGAAATATTATAAAATTAAAATATTGTTATAATATAATTTTTATTTTATATTAAAAAAATTTAATTATTTTTTATATTTTGTTTAGAAATTTAGGAAAATTGTAATTATTAGATAATGATTAGATAAAAAATTAAAAATTAAAAAATATTTATAATATTTAAATATTGAAATGAGATAAAATAAAATAGGATGTGATGAGGTAAGATAAGAGTATTAAAATAATTTGTCAAATACATTACACTATTTTATTTTTTATTTTTTTTACCTATAACCTATCCATGCATCTTGATCAATTCCATCTTGATGCACAACAAAATAGAGATTATTTTGAAGGCTAGTTTTGACAGATGATTAATAGAGAAGACAAGAGATTTGTCTAAAACACAAAGAAAATACTGAATAATATTGATTAATAGTAGAATTCAAAATTATGATTATTTTGCTGGCTAGTTTCAATATATGATCAACATAGAGAATACAAGAAATTTACTCAAAACACAAAGAAAACTCTGAATAATATTGATTAATAGTAAAATTTGAAATTATGATGATTTTTCCAAAAATTAAAAAATAATTATTGTATAAGAGATAAATACTTAAATAAACAAGAATCCTACAAAAAATTTGGCCAAAGTCAAAATTAGAATTACTTCCAAAACTTGAAACCAAATATTTACTAATAAGGTAAAAATGAGTATAAATATATAATTTGATGAAAAATAACTAATATTGCCCTTAATCCAAGGAAAAGATTAAGATTTTCCTTCCAAATTTGTACAGATTCATTTTCTTAAGGTAGTACTTCAATGTAATTAATGTAGAATCCGGACCTAGATACCTCATATTAATTTGGGTTTGCATCATTCTCACCGGGTTGAAGAGAATTCGTCCTTGAATTCTAAACTTTCTTGCCTCGTTCTTTTGAATGTCCAATTAGACTAATATTTCTCTCCCTTTGATGTATCGTTCCAATAATCATGAAAAAATTAAAATTAATTTGATCAATTTGAAATAAAGTAATATTGGGCACCTTATACTACAAAATTAAGTTTATTTCCCACATCTCGAATCCAAATAAAATATTTTGCATTGGAGAATTTGAAAGAAAAAATTTCAACTCCAAGAAAATCAACAAAGTTAATTGTCTCATAAGTTGTTTCATGATCTTCAAATTTCAAAACTTTGCCACAATTTTCTTTTTCCTAATTTTTTATGTTTTTAATAAAAATTGTTACCTCATCCACTAGGTTATCTTCATCAGGATATGTATCGTAGATTAGTATAGAGTTCTATCCTATGGAAGAATGTCCATCCTCAAACTCCTATTTCTCAGAGTAGTAAATCCACTCAACTTCTTACAATAAATAAAAGAAATCTTTAGCTTGGAGAGTACTAGGAAATTTTGGTAAATCAACTCTGAAACTGAGGTCCCAATGATGCTCCTCCCTACCACCGAACTCCCAAAATAGAGCACGCTTGTGATACGAGGTCCTAAAACTAAAATTGAAATCGTGATCTTGCATCTCGCGATTATTGATATCCTGCACTGTTAGACGTCTGGTTAATTCTGGAACCTGTTTTTGCCAATCCTCAATCATCACATCCCGAACATTATGATCACGGTGCGAGACTTTCTCTTTTGAAACCTACCCATGACCACCAGTCATGGAACTGATGAGATATAACCCCATGAAAGATGCTGAAGATATGATGCCAACTGAAGCCGGACAGAATAAAGATTATTCTGCAAATTAGTTTTAACAAATGATTAACATAAAGAAGACAAGAGATTTACTCAAAACACAGAGAAAACTCAGAATAATATTGATTAATAATAAAATTCGAAATGATGATATTTTTTCAAAAATGGAAAATTTAAATTATTGTATGAAAAATAAATACATAAATAAACAAAAATCGTATAAAATATTTGATCAAAATTAAAATCAGAATTATTTTTAAAATTTAAAAATAAATATTTACTAACAAAGTAAAAATAAGTATAAATATATGATTTGATCGAGAAAAAACTAATATTATCCTTTAGTCTGAGTAAGAGATTAAGATTTTCCTTCTATATTTATATTTATATGCATTCATTTTTCTCAAAACAATATTTCAATATAATTAATGTAGAATCTAAATTTAAAAACCTCATATCATTTTGCTTTGCATCACATCCATCATAAATCTACCGGCGGATTAGACAGAGTGTAATGTACGATGAGACTAGCTAGCAGCCTATAGTACGTACCCGCTCCGATTTGTCTAATCTATTCATGTCTGCGTGCTGTGTTCTTACTTTCTCTAAAGAAAAATGTATAGTTCATATAAACGCATGTTTAAGAACAAAGATACGAAGTTGTGATAAACTTTTTTTAATTTTTTTATGACTCCTGCATGGAATTATATTTTGGTTTTAATATTACTAAGAAATTAGAGTCTTTAGTTGTAATCACGCGAGTGAGTGTCCTAAGGATCGGCCATTGATAGTACTTTAGCTTAATAAGTATCTAATTATGATATATATATTAATTATATATGTTACTTACATGCATCATTAATAAATCGATCGACAAGAGTTTCAACGTTCGACCACATCAGGAGATCAGTATACTACGTAGTATTTATAATTAATTAATACCGCACCAACCATGCAGTTTGCCACGTGCACCTACGTACGTACCTTGCTATATATATTTGTTCGAGGGCACGACATCTTTAATTTATTCTTAATTTCATGTTTTAATTTTATTAACATGTAGGGGAAAATAAAGACACGAAAAAAAAAACATTAATTCTCTTACAATATTAACTTCTCGATCCATCTTTTTCAACTTGAAGGATCAAAAGAAATCAATATTAATTATTATCGCTATTGAAAGTACTTCAAATGGGCCAGCTTGAAATTAAAGCGAAACATAGCTACTAGCTTGAATTGAATTTGTGCACCCTAGTTAGCTTGTTAGCTAGCTAGCTACTTCTATCATTCAATATACCTTTATTAAAGAGGATTTAAAGCAACGGGACATGCACCATTAGTTCATACGCACGATGGTAGGTACGTGTATCTGATTGCTATTAATTAAATCAAGACTTCTTGTTGTTCGTATTAAGGACATACGTCTACTTCAATGAATAAGTGGATGATAAAAGCCACGTACAAGCTCCTTATATAAATATATATTTATATATATATATATATACACTAGTGGTAACTAAGGTTAGGTTTTGATAGACTCTTCAGATGAGATGAGATAAAATATTTTAAATAGTAGTTAAAAAAAATATTGTTAGAATACAATTTTTAGAATTATTTTTATTTTGAGATTTGAAAAAGTTAAATTATTTATTATATTTTTATATTAAAATTTGAAAAAGTTGTAATGATGAGATGAGATGAGATGAAATAAGATAAAATGATTATGTATCCAAATTGAACCTAAACATGCTGAGGCATGTTTGTCCCATTGAAAGAAAAAAGAAATTCTATTAAAATATATAAATCTTTTGTAGAGGCAAATAATATCACAAAACAGATTAAGAAATATAATTATCACATCTAATATGAAAGAATGATGTGTCAATCTTACAATAAATATAGGATAATCCTATATATGACAGGAATTTTGATCTCATTGAGTTACCTGGTAGTCTATAATGAAAATAAAGTTAAAAAAGTATGTAAAGCTGAATAATAAATTGTGTAATGTACAGAAACATAAAACTAAATACCAGCAAACATTTATCTCATGAAATTACTAATTACCAGCAAACTTTATTAAGTAAAAATGAATACATTGATGGATAAACTGCATTGTAGAGATAGCAATGAGAAAGTAAAGATGCACGATAATTAGATTGTGCTCATAAAGTATTAAGTTACACAGAAGAAAGTTAAAGCAGATTAAAAATTGGTACAAATTTAGACCCGGCCGTTTAGATGGTGAAAATGTTTCATTTCATCTATTAATTAAAATGTTTGACGTTTAATTAGAGAGGATAAAAGACGTTTAATTGGAAGCTTGAGCTCAATATCTTCCGTCTAGACCATAGATTATTTGCTAATAGGGAAGCTAAAAGATTTTCCAAAACCACATTAATCATAAATTACAAGAAATAAACTCATGAGTCATGATTGTAGGCAAAATCGCGTTACAGGGTTTGCCCAGTCGCAAACTCTTGCAAAAAAAAATTTCCCTCCAAATAACAAATTTTCATAGTTTTATTATAATAAATACTGCTTTTTCCCGAGAGGAACAGTTGTGGGAAAAAATATATCCTTGGTTGGAAAAAAATTTTTGCCACTAATTTGGTCTGTGGAAGACTCATGGCATATAATTGGTGAAGAAATAGTATTTTTCCATTAAACTACAAGTTCATGGAAAAATCCTTCTTTTTCCTGTGACATCCATGGCGGTTAAAGTTTTTTTCTTTTTTTTTTTCATGACAAATAAGATCTCATCTAGTATAATGTGGTAGGTAATAATACCATTCTCTATGGGATGAGATTGTAGCAAATTAAAAAAAACATATTTTCGTAGAAAAAGTTGTCTAATAGTGTTTTTCTCATGCACAATATTCATGGAAATATATTTTTTTACCATGATGAAATATGGTGGAAATTAATATTTTTTTACCAAAATTTGGCAGTCGGGAAAAATTACTTACTACTGCTAACATTTGTCGGAAATGTGCATTTACCATAAACACCAAAGACTAATACTAATTCCTCATGAAGTTTCTTCATGACAAAAAGTTGATTCAATTTTATTTGTCATGCACATTATTCATAGAAAAATAGTTATTTTCATGACAAGTTTTGATGGAAATAACTATTTTCTACCAATCAGCAAGAGTACTTGGTCAGTCGGGATTATGCATTATCCATTACGAATACTAGTCACAAAAGGCAGTATTTCCATGAAATAGATTTGTTGTGGGAAATACTATTGTGCAAATACCCTATTTGTGACCACATCAATTCTTTTTAATAAGAGAAATTCCCACCAAAATCTACTTGTAGAAAAAAAAACTTGTTTCCTACAATTTGTTTGTGGGATAACTAATTATCCAACAAATAAATACAATCAAATACTCAAACATCACTGTATTGAATCTCTTCCAACTCATTAGACCATCAACAAATAAAATCAACACCATATCAAATGATTCCAACCAAAAATTCAAATATTCGACATTATATAAACATAATTAATACATTAATTTACAATTATATTCACTGGGTTAACCAGTCAATTAAGATCATGACAATACATTAATATTTTCAAATAGAACTCATTTACAGGAGGGAATTATCTAACATGGCCAGTAATGAATATAACAAATCCTTGTGCCAAGCATATGTATGATAATTTTGAGACATAGTACTCCAACAAACATATGTTGCTCTTGTATTCTCCCATCCATGTCATTCGACGACCCATCTTAATGCACATAACTGCGAGCTTGAATTGAATTTGTGCACCCTAGTTAGCTAGCTAGCTACTTCTATCATTCACTACACCTCTATTAAAGAGGATTTAAAGCGACGGGACATGCACCATTGGTTCATACGCACGATGGTAGGTACGTATAGCTGATTGCAATTAATTAAATCAAGATTTCTTGTTGTCCGTATTACGTCTACTCCAATGAATAAGTGGATGATACAAGCCACGTACAAGCTGCGTGTATATATATATATATATATATATATATACACACGCACACGCTAGTGGTGATTAAACGTGCTGAGGCATGCACGTTTGCCCAATTGGAAGAAAAAAAAAGTTCTACTAAAATATATAAATCTTTTGTAGAGGCAAATAATATCACAAAACAGATTAAGAAATAGGGAAAACCTTCCCATAGAAACATCCGCTATTCTTCCATCAACGGAATCGAAGGGGGACATGTCACGTAGAAGTCATATGAAAATACGGGTAGACTGCACTGTATAGGATTTCAAAAAAAATCTCCCTTCGTGCACTCCGTCCTCCTCTCTCTCTCTCTCTCTCTCTCTCTCTCTCTCTCTCTTCCTTCCTTCATTCCTTCCCAATACTTCTATATTTTTGCTCGTTCAAATCATATCGGAACCTTCCAAAATCTGAAACAAACATACTTTTCAACACTCAAATATGCAACAATATTGTATGCATTTTCTTGACAAATACGATCTTCTGCAACTACATATATATGGTGTTGATTCACTTGACTACGACGACGAAGAACTCAAGAACATTTCAACACCATCCTTTCTCTCCGTCTCTCTTGATTATTAAGCCCTCCTTGGGTTTTATAGTTTCGATTATTCATTATCCGCCAAAAAAAGATCAAAGCTTTTCTCTGAGTTCATTTCCTCTAATTTAAGAATGAGATTTATCTGCTTGTTCACTCACACCTTCAACCAGTGGTCAACGGTGACAGCTTTGACATTCACACAAACGGACTAGTGGACTCGTGGGCCAACAATAACAAGGATCGAAGTTCACACATCATTAACAATAAAGTGCAAAATAAATAAAAGACATGAGAATGTGTAGTGGATTGCAATGGTTTGTGAGGTCTGGAGGGAGGTTGTAGAATTGAACAAGAAATGAGAAATAAGAATGTGTTGCGCAGTGCGATGTTCGTGCGACTACGGTGGGTGGGTTGCGCCAGTCTGGTCTGGAGCTCCTCCACTGGTGGCGTGCGGCAGCGTGAGGATGTGGGACGAAGTGGGTTGATGGGTAACGAGAGGAACACACGGGTGGAGATAAAGGGTCATCGTTTCTAATTTTGCTATGGTGCGATGCGGTCTAGAAATGAGAATGTGTGCTTAGTGATGTGTTAGCTCCCTATTGGTGTCCATTAAACTCAACATATCGGATTTGCCGTTCCAAAGAGAAACTCTAAGAAATATAATTATCACATCTAATAATATAGAATAAGGGAGATGCTAGGGCCACCGTTAATTGGTCCCGTTTTGGTTTCCAGTTTGACTTGGAGCGGCCATTGTAGCCTTCTTTAATATTTTTAATTCATAGCCCTGCCTCGC
This sequence comes from Pterocarya stenoptera, assembly GCA_003123785.1. Lineage (NCBI taxonomy): Eukaryota > Viridiplantae > Streptophyta > Magnoliopsida > Fagales > Juglandaceae > Pterocarya > Pterocarya stenoptera. The sequence continues at coordinate 11,047 of QEOT01009319.1, read as the reverse complement.
ACTGACTAGCCTGACTAGCCATCCCCTCCCTTCCATCTCCCCCACCCCAAAGTGACTACCCATCCCTTCCCCTTCCCTCCATCTCCGACCCATTTCTGTCGCCGTCGTCATTCTCAGCCCCGCAGTTCGTCTCCCTATCGAGTTCCTGCATCTCGTCTCCCCCCTCCCTCCCCTCCATCTCTGACCCCATCGAGATGAGTAATTACTGTACACAAAGTTTGATTTAATAGCATTTTGGCAGCATTCTCAGGTGAACTTTTAGGAGATAGATAAGTAATTACCAGGGTCTCATTACAAGTTTATGTGGACCTGAAACTGAAAGCAAAAATCTAAAAGCGATAATTCCACAGATCTTAACTTATAACAAAAATCCGAAAGCAATCTTTCAAAAAATGAGCGAAATAATTCCATTTTTGCAGTTAACAAGAAAATTATAGAGCAGACAATCAATCACCTTTGGGAAAAATAGATTATAAACAGATAACAGAACATTGATTGCATAGATTAGAAAGCTTGTGCATTTGGTTCTTATCATCAACTACTTTGTTTCCTATAGACAATGAAACAACGATTATAAACACTAACAAAAAAAAGAAAAGAAAAGAAAAGAAAAGAAAATAATAGAAGTTACAATTTTCTCTATTTCTTGCTAAACAAACTCTTTAGTTTTCCTCTTTCCAATTGCTCCATATGAGATCATCAGTTTCTTGCATTTTGTATTGGAAGATAGAGATGCAATGCAGGAAACTGCATACTTTTTTGCAGTGTTCTGTGGACTTGGGTCGAGCACGTAGTTGCACCAGATTCAGCACACTCTTATCATCCCTCTTAACTTCTCTACAATTCTAGGAAAGGATAATCAAACTTGAAATTGCTTGCGCAGCAACCTCGCTAACACTGTTTGATTTAGCCTCAAGCATCTTGACAAGCAGAGGAATGCACCCAGCTTCACCTACCAGTCTTTTCATCCACATTTAAGCACATGAACTAATCGGCAAAGCAACCCAAGAGAAATCAAAATCTCCACAGAAACTAAGCCAACCAAATTCCTTAATGCCCCAACTGCAGACGCTTAGGGGAGTGGACCATCAGGGGAGGGGAGGGGAGGGGAGACGAGATGCGGGAACTCGACGGGGAGACGAACTGCGAGGCTGGGAATGACGATGGCACAGGAAATGGGTTGGAAATGAGGTCGGAGATGGAGGGGAGGCGATGGGTAGTCACTGCGGGGCAGGGGAGATGGAAGGGAAGGGATGGGTAGTCAGGCTAGTCACTGCAGGGTAGGGACTGTGAATTAAAAAAGTTAAAGAATACCACAGTAGCCGCTCCACATCAAGCGAGAAACTAAAACGGGACGAATTAATGGCGTACCTAGCATTTTCCATAAAAGAATGATGTGTCTATCTTCCAGTAAATATAGGATAATCGTATATATGACAAGAATTTTGATCTATTCGAGTTACCTGGTAGTATATAATGAACAATAAAGTTTAAAAAAAGTTTGTAAAGCTGAATAATAAATTATGAAATGTATAGAAGCATAAAATTGCTTTGTTTGTTTTCGGAGATGAGATGAGTTGAGATTAAAGTTAAAAAGTTGAATGAAGTATTGTTAGAATATATTTTTTAATATTATATTTATTTTGGGATTTGAAAAAGTTGAATTATTTATTTTATTTTGTATGGAGATTTGGGAAAGTTATAATGATGAGATAGGAGATTTTCAAAGTTTTGAGTTTTAGATTATGTTTGGATGTTGAGATAAAATGAGAATTTTTGAAAATTTTATGAATAGTGTTAAGATGAAAGTTTAAAATATTATTTTTTAATATTATGATTGTTTTGGGATTTGAAAAAGTTAAATTAAAATT
>QEOT01009318.1:88137-101099 GCA_003123785.1 Pterocarya stenoptera | reverse complement strand
TGCCATAAGTGGCATAAGTTTCTATTCTTATGCAGGGGATACTTATGGTACATACCTTTCAATATCATTTGAAGGGTATCATATCGACTGGAAAAACTAGGTACAAGTATAAAAAAGTTATTGAGAAAATAAAAGAAACTTGGAAAACTAAGTGCTATGTAAGATTTTCAAAATTTTCAGGGGGTCTAATTATCTTTATATTGAGGACATCTTAAAAATAGTATATATTAAAGAAGGTGTTGAAAAATTTTGGGCCACCCCTAAAGTAGTTCCACCCTTGCTGGCATGCAAGGTAATCATCTATTATGGTAATTATAATATATATGACGAATATTCAAGCTTGAATATTTACTTTTATTGTGGCGAAACAAATGTGGTTGCAAATGTTAGAAGTAATATCAAATCAAGAATGTGATTTTATTAATAGCTAAATCAAGAGATTTGATTCTCAGAATTTGCAAAAACTTTACCTTATCAAAGATGTTTGATTTTTGTGATGATCAAGATATGTACAATATCTGATCCTATAGTTAATTTTCATATAACTAGAGGCCGATGATTGTGTTCAACTTATTCAAAAAATAAATATGTAACCCTCAGAGTTCCGCTCTCTCCCTCGTTCACCTCGTTCTCCTCTCCATTTCTATTTATTTTATTTTATTTTAATTTGTTTAAGCAAATTGCGACCTTTAGTTGTGAGTTCAAAGATTGTCAAAAATAGTCTTCACTATAAAGGCATGGGTAAAAATGAACAAGGGTACAAAAAAGAAAAAAAAAAAATAGACAACCTTCTACGTACTAAGGTGCGCTTATCTATTTAAAGTTTAGAGTAATTCTATATACAACTGTGAAGTGTATAAACACCACGTAATCGCTTTGAAAAAGAGTGAGGTTCACTATTAAAAATTAATTTTTTTTCATGTGGGTCCTATGTTTTCTTTTTTTTCAAAGCGATTACGGAACAGTTGCACATCACGGTTGCAAATATATTTTTTCTATATTTTTTTTTTTTTGCTTTGGCTAACCTGTTAATATTTTTTTTTTCTTTTTTGATTTATCTTTTCCAACGGGTATCAAGGAGCAATCCCAAAACCAGAGTTCTTCAGCCGTTTCACTGTCCACTTCTTGCTCCAGGAAAATAAAAATTTGAAGAACAGGTAAAGAAGAAGCAGCTTACAGTTGGAGAAGGAGATGAAAGATAGTTGTAAAGGGTTTTCACCGTTTGTAGAGCCAATGCATATAACGATATTCTTGACGAGATAGCGCTATAATTAACAAACGGTCTTTGTAAAAAGAAAATGATAACATGACTACCAAATATGCCTATTAAATGTATCCACTCTCATATATATATATATATATATATTATTAGTGAATTTATATTTTTTTCTTAACGGTTAAGGATGTTTCAAAAATACTTAAAGAAAAAAAAAATTATATTAGTATGTACATTTGGTGCACATTTAGTGAGTACCCTAACATTGACCCATGTAAAAGCATGGAAGATAGTTGTAAAGTGGTGATCACGCGCGAAACAATTGGTAATTTTGACATTCCAAAAGGTAGTCTACCTGATCAAGTAGTACTCATGAATTGTGCTAATAATTCTGTAGAAAATAAAACATAGAAAATAAAATAAGTTGGGAATTATTGGAAATATTTTTAAAATAATATATTATTATTATTATATTTATTACTAATAAAATGTTAGGATTTATTTTTGAAAGTTATGAATTGTTTTAACAAGAGAGAATGTAAAGAGAGTTTATAAGTTATTGCTTATAGTTTATAATATTAAAAAAATACTATTCTTATCATTGGTTTTTATTGTTGGTTCTTACTGTTCTGATTTTTAAAATTTAAAAAAAAAAATTTTTACGTAATGATTAAATAAGTATTTTTTAATAATATTATGAATTTTTTTATTTTTTAAAAAATATTAAAATGTAATAAAAAATAGATATAAAAAAATATAAAAATATAAACACAGGTAAAGGAAGCGGTGGCTCCCAGCGGTGCTACTTATGGGTCTGCATCAATAAATTTTCAAAGCCAAGTAGGTGGTAGAGTAGGGTCTCTTCACTGGGGTTCTTTGTACTTTCCAAGTCCGCTTTACTTCCAGAGATTCTATCACATCGAATGCCTTACTTCTAGATCTCAGCTGCCTGGGACAACATTCTTATTATTTCCACATTGATTTGGACTGATTCCACCTCGTACGCCAGAAGACTTTTAGAACAAGTGGAAGACTGACATACTAGGACTAATATTTACACCCACATCTTACTCCGTAGAAACCTGCAAAATGCCTGAATATCCACATTTATTTAACATGCACTGTCAGTTTCGGTTTAGAATATTCGTAAAAGGTGGAAGCAATGAACTAAGCTTGGTATCCGGAAATTCAGGTTCATTTTCCGTCAAATTAGCTTATACAGTCCCCGATCTTCATAATTCCAAGTTCTCCAACTACTCTCTCTCTCTCTCTCTCTCTCTCTCTGTACTTTCCAAGCCGCAGATTACTTTTTTAGGACAAAGGCCATGTTTCGTCTCTTCATCGTCCTTCTACTTCTTCCCACCGCTCACACAGTTTATTTCCAACTAACTCGCTTTGAACCCAACGCTAACGACATACTATACTTGGGAGATGCAGCACCTTCTGTTGGAGCCATTGAGTTGATCAACAGATATGATTATCTATGCCGAGTTGGTCGAGCCATCTATTCTGAGAGGGTGCCTCTCTGGGATTCTGATACAGGAAAACTCACCAACTTTAGCACACATTTCTCCTTCGTTATCGACACCCAAGGTCGTGATAAATATGGCCATGGTTTAGCCTTCTTTTTGGCTCCTGTCGGGTTCAAAGTCCCTCTAAACTCAGCTGGTGGATTTTTAGGCCTATTCAACACAACAACCAGCGATTCATCTCAGAACCAAATTGTTCTTGTCGAATTCGACTCGTACGCGAACCAAGAATGGGATCCTCCATTTGAGCATGTGGGTATTAATAACAACTCAATTGCTTCCACAAAATACACTTCTTGGAATGCCAGCTCACACAGTGGAGATACCGCTGATGTATGGGTCACTTACGATGCTTCTACGAAGAACTTGAGCGTCTGTTGGAAATATCAAACAACCTCTAATGCTTAAGAGAATACGAGACTTTCTTTTGAAATTGATCTCATGCAGGTTCTTCCAGAGTGGGTCGTAGTTGGATTTTCAGCTGGTACAGGTCAATTTACAGAGCGCAATAAAATTCTGTCATGGGAATTTACTTCAAGTTTGGAAAGAAAGGAAAGAGGGGGGAAGAAGGAAAACAAGAAGAGTTTAGTGGTTGGTCTAACAGTTTCAGCTGGTGTTCTGATAGTTGTAGCAATTGTAACATGTGTAATATTGTGGGCTTGGACGGAAAAGAAAAGGGAAGATGAAACAAATGAGACTGTGAACTTAACATCAATTAATGAAGACCTGGAGAGAGGAGCAGGACCAAGGAGATTTTCTCACCGATATCTTGCTTTAGCCACCAACAAGTTTTCAGATGACAAGAAATTGGGACAAGGAGGGTTTGGTGCTGTCTACAAGGGGTACTTAATTGATTTGGATATACCAGTTGCTGTGAAGAAAATCTCAAGGGGGTCTAAACAGGGAAGAAAGGAATACATAACTGAGGTGAAAATTATTAGCAGGATTAGACACAGAAATCTGGTTCAACTCATAGGATGGTGCCATGAAAAAGGTGAGTTCCTACTTGTTTACGAGTTTATGCCAAATGGTAGCCTTGATGTGCACTTGTTTGGCAAGAGGAGTCCCTTAACTTGGGCAGTGAGATACAAGATAGCTTCTGGGTTGGCATCTGCGCTACTTTATCTCCATGAAGAATGGGAGCAATGTGTCGTTCATCGAGACATCAAATCGAGCAATGTCATGCTTGATTCTAGTTTTAATGTGAAGCTTGGAGACTTTGGATTGGCTCGACTCATGGACCACGAGCTAGGTCCTCAGACAACTGGATTGGCTGGAACGTTAGGCTATATGGCTCCAGAATACATAGCCACTGGTAGGGCTAGTAAAGAGTCAGATGTATACAGTTATGGTGTTGTTGCATTAGAAATTGCTACCGGAAGAAAGTCAACGGACCCTCCAGAAAAGGATTCTGCAATGGGATTGCTAGAGTGGGTTTGGAATCTTTATGGGAGTGGAAAGCTTCGTATGGCGATTGATGAGGGATTGCATATGGATTTCGAGGAGAAGGAGGTTGAGTGTTTGATGATTGTCGGGCTGTGGTGTGGTCATCCTGATCGAAGTCTTAGGCCGTCAATAAGGCAAGCAATTCATGTTCTTAATTTTGAGGCTGCAATGCCAAATCTTCCTTTGAAGATGCCTGTTCCTTCGTATCATGTACCGACACCATCAGTTAGCTCTGGTGAGCCTTTTATAAGTACTAGTCTAGACGACGGTCGTTGAGCGTGTGATCACCTGTGAACCATGCATGCATCTTGATTTGTCAAACTATATATATAGGCTTCTTCTCTTTCATTTTCTTTTGTATGGCTTATTGTCTTAGGTATACATACTTCAATCTACACATGATATTGGCTTATTGTTTTTTATTTTCCTTTTATGGAACGCTTTAGCTGTCACTTTTAGAGATGAATCTTATTCCAGTTTGAGCCAAATTTTTGTAAAAATTCCTATTTTATTACGTATCTTATTCCACCTTTTCTCATGTAATTTTCTTTCAAAATCTTTATTTATGAGTTTTTGATGTAAAGTAGGGGGCCGGGGGAAGACTGCATGGAAAGAGATCGAGTCGCAGCAAAGTTTTATAGATTCAAATTACCAAAAATTGATATTTTGCACCCTCGTTTAATTTTAATTATAAACCATTAAGATGGATGAAAAGTAGGTTAAGAGGCATGACAACCTTAATTCACGGTCAAATTGACATGGTAGCTCAAGGATCGATGCAAAGTATGTTTATTCCGATGATCAATGACAAAACTTTTAAAGCTAACGTCTCAAAATTACCACGCGCGCATTAGAAAAATAAAGTAAAATCACCCTAATTAAACACCTGACCACAACATATATTCTAAGTGAGTGAACATTACACTCAACCCCCCCTTAAACTGGTAAACATTTTTACAAGGTTGCCACTCAACTACCAAATATTTAGGTGTTTTGTATATATCTCAGTTTGAAACTTCATTGACAATATACATCGAAACATCAATTTGAAACTTCAGTTACATTAGTGTGCAAAACTTTAACCACAACCAGCTTAGAGTCAATATCAACTTTGGGTTGGAGATTGTTGTACGTACAGTGAGCATAAATAATGAAACTTATCGTGCGTGGTTACTTTCTTCTCATGTGCATGCTAATAAGGAATCAGTCTATTCGATAGTCCGCTCGGTATTTACTTGGTTAAACTCGAATCGAGCTTGACTCGAAAAAAAAAAAACAAAATATATAATTAAATATATAAGCATAGCATTTTTATAATTAAAATATATAATATGTAACCTAATTACTTTTGTCTATATATTGAATATACTTTATAGCTATATTTTATAATTTGTACAATAATTAGTCGATAAGATTTAATAGTTTCATATATTAGTATGTGGGAATCATATATGAAATAGATATATACTATTATATTATATGTATGTATTTAATTTCTGCAGGCATATAATTTATTGTTATTATGGATAAATATCAACTAGTTTTTTTTTTTTTTGGCCAAAAGAAGGGTGGCACCTCCAGCTCTTTATTAAAGAAATCTCACTTGTGGCGGAGGGAAACCGTGGTTACAATAAAACCATCACAAACTCAAAACAACACCTAAACATAAACCAAACTATATACGAAGCTGATGGAGACCAAGTTTTTCAGCTTTCAAAAGTCCTCTAAGCAATTTCGGAATATCCTCATGCGTCTCCCAATGACCCGCCAAACCTTCCGTGCCTAGTTTTGCAAGATAATCCCCCGAAGAATTTCCTTCCCAATAAACACGAATAAACTTCACATTCATTCCTTCCAACAAATTTTGAATGTCATCCCAAAAAACTTCCAGGTACCAGACGAGGCATCTCTTATTAATCAACCATTTTATAACCAACAACGAGCCCATCTCAATATCTAGATTAAACAATCCCAAATTCTTGGCAATCTACAACCCATATAACAAGCCTAACAATTCAGCTTTATTATTTGTACCATCACCAAAAAAATAAGAATAAGCGGCCATTAATTTACCATGATGATCGTGAAATACTCCACCATCTCCCATAACACCAGGATTTCCAATACAACTTCCATCAAAATTTAATTTGATACGACCACCGTCTGGAGGAGGCCATCGAACAAAAAATAGGCAGAGTAGAATGGGCCTCTTGAAAGGGATAGTAAACATCTTCAAAAACGCTTGATCTCTGGATGTAGAATCCACCTGGTCCTTCAATTTTAGTGCCAACGACAACTAAGTTGATGTTTAAACTAAGCCCAGACCATTGGAAATGGATCACATACATCCTCCATACGAGCTTTACAACTTCTATTTCACAAACACCATAAGAGAATACATGGTATGATGCCAAGAAGTGAACCAACTTTTGTAGAGTGCTTTGCTTTATGGAACCAGAATTCCACCCTTGCACGCCAACCCCTCCCTCTCATAGGTTGTAAACCCACACAATGACAAGCCTTTTCCCATAACAATTCAACAAGTTCCCCATTTGCAAACACATTATTTAAGTCCTCATACTTCCTATTCACACAACAATTACATTTGGAAAACATAAGAATCTCAATCTTGCAAACATTATCATCAACACTCAAAGCATTGAAGAAAAATTTCCAAACCAAAACTGAAATTTTTTTAGGTAAAGAAGAATGCCATACCCATTTAGACCAATCCACCTCCGAAGCTCGAATACATAAGCAAGACCAGACACTTTTGGTGGAAAACTTCCCATCCACATTGTCAGTCCACACGAGAATATCCTCACCTTGTTTATGAGGCCCCAAGTTGTGCATCATAGAGTACACTTTTTCCGCACCCACCATCTGAACAAGCAAATCGACATCACATTGATTATCAAGCATTCATTCTTGGATCTTAATTTTTGAGAGAGGATAAACCGAGAAATGATTTATTAAAGGTCCCTCATCCGACCATTTATCATACCAAAAAAAAATTCTTCTTTCCCTGATTTTCCAACGAGAATGGTTTAAAACCAACGGTATACTCCTCACAATCATACGCCAATATTTTGAGCCCTTACAAGGATCAATCAAAGAGACATAATTATTCTTCACATATTTAGCTAGAAAAAAATTTGCCCAAAGAGAATTCTCATATAAAATCTTCCATGCAAATTTAGCATGTAAGGAAAGTTGGATATCCTCTAGCCTTTTAATGCCTATACCTCCTTCCTCAAATGGAAAACAAATTTTCTTCCAAGAGCGCCAACAACGTTTATCTTTTCCATTGAAAGAGCCCCAAAAAGATTTGCTAAGACTTCCATTTATTCTCTGCAAAACAGCTTTAGGAACATGTATACAAGAAAGAAGATGAATCGGTAAGCTCATAAGAATTTGCTGAATAACAATCAAGTGAGCACTTTGAGACAATAACTTGGATTTCCATCCACCAATTCTATCACAAATTTTGTGCACCAGGTCCACTAGATGATCAACCTTCAACCTGCTTGAGACAATAGGGACACCCAAATAGTGAAAAGGAAAACTGCATTCTTGGAAACCAATAACATGCAAAAGCTCCTGAAGCCGAGAAAAATTGATAGAATTAGAAAAGCTCAAAGAAGACTTTCCAACACTAAGTTTTTGGCCTGACCAACTTGCATACAGATAAAAAATTTTCAGAATATTCCGCAAAGATTTAAGGCTTCCATTGGTAAAAATAACAATATCATCCGCATATAATAAATGAGATATAAGAGGAACACCTCTTGGATGAGAAAACCGGTTCAATCTTACCTTTCTCGAAGGCCCTTTTTAACAAATTTGAAAGAATCTCCTCTACTAAAATAAATAGAAGAGGAGATAATGGATCATCTTGCCGAAGACCCCTTTCACCTTTAAAAAAACCTTTTGAGACCCCATTCATTACCACCGAGAACCAAGGCGACGAGATGCAATTTAGAATCAACTCACATACTTGTAGAGAACATTTGAAAGCTTCCAACACATGCAATAAGAAGTCCCATTCAACACTATCATAGGCTTTTGCTACATCCACCTTCATAAAGACATTGCCATTTCTTCTTTTAGAATTCATAGAATGGATCATTTCTTGAGTCAAGCTAATATTATAAAAAATGCTTCTTCCAAGAAGAAAATCTCTTTGCTCAGACGAAATCAATCTAGAAATAATAGGGGTGAGTCTTTGAACCAGTATCTTTGAGCAAACTTTGTAAACAACGGAGCACAAGCTAATTGGGCGGAACTTATCAAAGCTTGAAGGATTATCAACTTTTGGAATAAGCACCAAAGAGGAAGCCAAATAAAACCGAGGAAAAGACTTTCCCCGAAAAAAATCACAAACAGCGACCAGCACATTTGCCTTCACATTGTCCCAACAAGACTCGAAAAAACTAGCCCCAAAACCATCCGAGCCAAGACTACTATCAATGGGAATAGAAAATACCGCATTCTTCACTTCCTCCATCGAAGGCATCCTACATATCATCACATTTGCTTCCTCAGCTATTGAAGGCTCAACAATGAAAGATAAATTTGGAAGAGGTGACCTTTGCTTTGAGTTTAGAAAATCCGCAAAATAATCCACATCCCCAACATGAACTTCTTCAGGCAATCAAAAACCCGACCATCCGAAAGCTTTATTTTTTTTGTTTTGGCCGATTTCATAGCACGAAAAAAACTTGCCAAAGCTTCCCCTTGATTCATCCAACTAACTTTAGCCTTTTCCTCAATCAAATTTCCTCTCTGCGCAACCACATATCAAGCTCCACTTTAGAAGTTAAAAGATCCAGTTCTGTGTCTTCCGAGAAAGACATTTGAATGTCTTGTTCCAGCACCTCAACCCTTTGTTCCAAATCTTGAATATGGCTTATTGTATTGCCAAATCCATTTTTATTCCTCTCTCTGAGAGAGATTTTTATACATTTTAATTTCCTAGCAAGTCGGAAAAAACCTGAGTCCCCAACTTCCACCTCCCATCCATTCTTAATCAACATAGAAAAGGGCTCATGTTCGATCCACATCTGTTGGAATTTAAAGGAAGGAAAACCATATAAGAATGACTTACTTAGTTGAAGCACCATCGGAGCATGATCAGAAATAGTTCTTGGCAAATATTTTACAAGAACATCCGGCCAAAAAATCAACGCATTCGATGTGCATAGAGTGCGTTTCCAACTATTATTATTTTGTTATTGTGGATCATAGAAAATCAAAAATATAATTATTAATGTTCATGTTAAAGTATTTAACATGACACTAATTGACAATCTCTTAGAAGAGAAAGTCCGCTTCTACGTATTCATAGTCTGTACAACTAGGCTCCTGAAACTTGGCCGCAAATATTCCCAGCTCCATAAATTGATCAGCACCATATTGGTCAACCAATAAGTTCATCTGTTTTAATGTAGCAAGCCCTCTCGCTTTCTGTTGCTTAACTGACTATGGAAACATCTGATTATCTAATTCATGCTTAAATCTTTTCCAAGTCAGATTAGTTGCCATATTGCCCAGCTCCTTCATTAACAACTATCTCTTTATATCCCACCTAATTAATGTCGACTTCTCCTTTCATCAGGTACCTCGCAGAATGCCCACTCTGCTCCTTAGTGCAGCCATAGATCTTGTACATCATTTTAAGGTCCAACAACCACTTGTTTTATTTTAGTGAACCTTCGTCACCCGTGATGCTAGGGTGCCAATGTGTCAAGAATTTCTTATATGTGCAGCCAAGTTGATCTACCTGCTGCTAGGGAGGTTGACACAGTGGATTCAACAAATGTTGCTCTTGTTGTTGTTGCATCTACTAGGCCATGAACTCTACCATATGAATCACAGCCTATGGCATAGCTTGTATTAAAGGTGTGCATCTGGACTGGATTTTTTTCTAATCCAGTTCGGAACCCGAAAATTTGGGTGAATTTGGGCGATTATCTGCCTGGATTCCATTAATTAACTGGTTATCCATAACCGAATGTTTTTTTAAAAACAAAATTTTTGTTTCAAAATGACGCCATTCTTCTACATGCAAAACAACGTTGTTTTACATGTACCAAACCTAGAGTCAAACAAAAAGCTAGAGTAAAAAAAAAAGTGAATTAAAACCAGATACCGGTTACAATCTAGGTATCCAATTCTTTATATATATATATATGTATGTAAATCCGGGTATCTAATTCTAAAACCGGATACCCCAAGATTTTAAAAATTCAGGTACGATTTGGATATTCCGTATCTGGATGCACACTCCTAACTTATATACTATCCGTAGGTAACTACCTAAGGTGGAGGTACCTATGGTAAATAGCACCATGTCCACCCTTTTGTCTTCCATGACCTCATCCATGTGGCGACATTGTCACTTTAAATACAGACATATGAAATTACTTGTTTTCATTCAAGTTAGCAAAGCTTTATGAAATATAACAAAATTGCAATAACAAAATGGCAAAGCTTTATAAAATTGTGATTTTGTTATATTTCTTGCAATTTTTCAAAAGATATTGTCGAAGAAAAAGCTACCGCTCTAATCTATTACCATATATAAAAGTGGAGTCATATAATTTCGACGTGGCATTCTACCTATAAAAGTAGGCATTCTACTCATTAAACTTGAAGTGTTATGTTTATGAAAAGGTAAACCTTTTAAAAATAATGTTTCATTATGAACCATTGTAACTTTTAAGTTTTATTTCTTTTCTTACATATAAAGATATAAACTGATTCAAGACTCCACCCAAAAGAGCTAATGCAACATTTATATTATTTTGTATTTTAAACAGAGTCATATGATTTTGATGTGCCATTCTACCCATAAAAGTAGACATTCTACTCATTAAACTTGAAGTGTTATGTTTATGAAGCGGTAATCCTTTTAAAAGAAATGTTTCATTATGAACTGTTGTAACTTTTAAGTTTCATTTCTTTTCTTACATATAAGATATAAACCGATTCAAGTCTCCATCCAAAGGCACTATTTCAACCTTTATATTGTTTCATAAAATAAACTGCCATTTAAACTGTTTCAAATTTCTCCACTATAAAACCTGATCTCTCTCTAAATCTCTCTCCCTCATACACAACAATCCACACAATGCCCGGGTTATAGGCTCGTTTTGAATAATTTGGAAATCTTGTACATGAAAAACTCTTATCACTAACGAGTAGTAATCAAAGCAACATTTATATACCCTCAAAATGAAGGAAGGTATTCCTCTTTGTGATCATCTTGATGAAAGAAATAAAATTATTATGGATGATTATACGAAAATTATCTATATTAAAGTTGATGATGAGGATCAAACCAGGATTTTATCATTCACTGACAGATTTCTTGGATGGTTTTATCAATTCAATATTGTATGGTGAAGACACCATCTACTTATAAGATGTCAAGCTAGCCTGCTTTGAATTATATAGATTTTAAGGTCAAAATTGAATGGGAAACATAGTGGTAATCAAGCTAGTTGGAGTTTTATTTGTGAAGGGTTGTACAGCCAAATATAGCTAGGGAGATACTAGAGCAGAGGTACTAAATCGAGAGGGTGATTGGAGCACTTCAAAGTTCCAAATCCATTAAGAAAGTCATCTGTTATAATCTCAATGAGTCAAAATTCATTTTCTTCATAACTTTTCCTTGTTGTTATTGTTTGTTGTAATGACGTGGCTCCTTGATAGTGCTTGTATTTTTCATATAGCTCCTATAGCTCCTAGAAGGATTGGTTTACTATTTGTGAGCCAATTAGTGGTGGCTCAATCCTAATGTATATTGGTGTAGCGCAAGGTTGTTGGTGTTACTGTAATCAAAATAAGGGTGAATGAAGAGACTGTTTGGAAATAGAAATGTTCAATTTTTTAAAAGAAATCTTATTTCTTTAGGCACTTTGTACCTCCATGGATATAAGTATTCTATGAAGGTGGAATCATTAACAATAGTAAAGGCTTATAGGTTGCGATGAAAGGTATCAAGGTTGACGACCACTACTTTTATCAAGCAGATACGGTGATAAGTTTACCTACTCTGTAACCACGGTTTTCATCTACCAAAAGTGAGGGCTATCAATAAATTAAATTGAGGTACCGTCATCTTCTTAAATATATATATATATATTTACTTGCTCTATCTTCTTCAGATGATCCTAATTCAAACACTACTTGGTTTTGGCATATTGGTTGATATTGATGAAAGGGGTATGACAATCCTTAGCAAACGAGGTTTGGTTTGTGATCAGAAAGCAGGATCACTTGACTTTTGTAAGCATTGTGTGTTTGGGAATTAGAAGTGTAAACTCAAGCTAGTACGTACAAGTATACATAGAACAACTGCTACAGTAGAATAAGGGTGGTGCTCAGTATTTGGTTACATTAAGGGGTGGTCTATGTGTTGGTTTCATGATTTCACAAACCCATATGCAATAAAATACAAAACTATGAATCTTTCAGAACATTTCAAAAGATACATTGCTTACATTTACTAATTCTATTTAAGAAAAATTCATGTCCAATACTAAGATTATATTACTTTTTTGTACATTTTGTTTGGATGAATTAATATTTCATAGATCACCCAAATATGGAAAAAGAATACAGAGGAAGTAAATTAATACAACAATAACTCAGTCACTACCTATAGAAGGAATGCACCTGGCAACCAAATACAAATTAAAAAAAAACCACCTAAGATTGTTTCTGTTGATCAGTTAACTAATTGTTGAAACTTGTACCTTTTCTTT
>QEOT01009318.1:0-74115 GCA_003123785.1 Pterocarya stenoptera | reverse complement strand
TCTCTCTTCCACGATTGTCACGAGTAACAAATGCTATGCTAGTTTTGGCCATATATAAGATTCGATTATTTACTGAATATTCCCATGATAAACGCATATATATATTTATATATATATATATTTGTTCATTTCTGGATTAAACTGCAGGAGTCACATAGAGATGGTGAAGAGATTCAAGGTGTGGGTTTATAGGGAAGGAGAGCTTCCAATGGCACACATAGGGCCATTGAGTTACATCTACTCCATCGGGGGACATTTCATGGACGAGATGGAGAGAGGAGAGAGCCCTTTCCTGGCCTATCATCCTGATGAGGCACATGCTTTCTTTGTACCTCTAAGTATTTCCAAAATTACGGATTGCTTTGCTGTGCTTGATCCCCGCACCTTTTTTGATCGTATGATACGCATCTTCACCGATTATGTCCATGTCGTTGCTGATAAATACCCCTACTGGAATAGAAGCAGTGGAGGGGACCATTTCATGGTCTCTTGCCATGACTGGGTATATATTTCTTTCTAATCCTACATTTTCTTGCACAAAAAAAAAAAAAAAACTGTTTATTTGTAGCTAGTTATTTTTTGTAAAAATAATTATTTTATGTCCAAATGAGTCTGTTTACATTGTAAATAGTCATTATCGTCATAAATAATCGGTCACAAATGTTCTTTTTTCTTATAGTGTTGGTTGGCAATTCATGTGGATCCAGCATGCAGTTTTGTTTGGTTCAGATAAAAATTGATTCATGTTCTTTTCCCAACATTAGAGCTCCAAGTATGGAGAGATAGATACAGGAATTATATTTAAGTTAAAGGTGTAGGGCCACTTCACAAGTCTCTCCGCTTGGTCACTCAAATTTTGACATGTCAAAACTTGAGAGGGTCTTTTTCCATTCTTTTCTGGAACTGGATAGCTTGGGCTTACCTCATTTAATTGATGCTAAATATCATGTCAGTACCAAATTCTATTCAGTAACTGTTAGCAACCTTGCATGTCGATAACATTTGTCTCTCTTTCTCATGAAGAATGTCCTGGAATTGAATCCCTATTCTGAGTACTCCAATTAATGCAATTCTGGAAAATGAAAGTTCTTTTACTAACCTATGATATCTACTTGATTTATTTTTAGGCACCATTGATTGACAGACACGACCCCAAGTTGTACAAGAATTTCATAAGAGTGTTATGCAATGCTAACACATCAGAAGGATTCAAACCCATGAGAGACGTCTCATTACCAGAATTTAACTTGAAAGGTCACCCTCTATACAACCTCGGTCCACCCCGCTATGGCTTGGCCCCAAGTGAACGCACAATCCTCGCTTTCTTCGCCGGTGCAGCCCATGGTGACATAAGGAATATATTGTTCCAGCATTGGAAGGAGAAAGATGGTGAAGTTCAAGTCTATGAGAACCTTCCTAAAAATAAAAATTACCACAAATTGATGGGACAAAGCAAGTATTGCCTGTGCCCAAGTGGGTCAGAAGTGGCCAGCCCTAGAGTGGTCGAGGCAATGTATCAGGAATGTGTCCCGGTGATTATTTCCGATTACTATACGTTACCCTTTAGTGATGTTCTTGATTGGAGCAAGTTTGCAGTGTTTGTTCCTCCAAAGAGAATACCTGAAATCAAGACCATTCTGAAAGGAATTTCCCAAAGAAAGTACTTGACATTGCAGAAGAGGGTGACACAAGTTGCAAGGCATTTTGAGCTGAACCGACCTTCTAAGCCATTTGATGTCGTTCATATGGTGCTGCACTCCGTATGGCTTAGAAGGCTTAACATTATGCTAACAGAGCATATTTATTGATTATAATCTCCATGTACGTAATACGCGGGTATACGCGCGTGTATATATATACTATTATTCAAAACGGGCTGCGCCTCGTTTGTTTTTGCAAATAAGTTGAGATAAAAGTTTAAAATTGAATAAAATATTGTTAGATTATATTTTTTAATATTATTTTTATTTTAAAATTTGAAAAAGTTGAATTTTTTATTTTATTTTATATGAGAATTTGAGAAAATTGTAATGATTAGATGTGATGAGAATGGTTAAGAAAACAAACAAGACATTTACTTGTTTAAATGATTTCATTGTATGTTACATAAGTACTGCGTATATAGTTGAGATTTTTTAAATCGCTAGAATAATTGGAACTATTGAGATAATCTAGATCATAAATATTCCGGCCGATCATCTCCATTTCAATTGAAAAAGATAGTATCTATTTAATTTGCTATATAATAATATTAGTTTTTTACTCATTTCATTAGTAAATATAATCATTTTGATTAACATCTATCTTATATTTTGTATTGAATATCTACTATTCATTTCGAGAAAAATAGAGAAAAAACCTATATATCTTGAAAAGAGATAACCAAATTGAAATATTTCATTAACTTTCAAGATTTAACCAAATACATCTATCCCGGCCTCGTCCTACCCAACAAATATATCTATCGCTCAAACAAAAAAGCTGTACGTACTCTCTATTCCCTTTAGAAGTAGAATTAATGTTTGATACAAATTATCCTCGAACTTACACACGAGGCCAATTTAGTACAAAATCAAAGAGGGTCGATTTTAATAGACACAATTAATAAATTTATCAACTAAAACTAAATTTGCAACATTTGTAATTGCGGACTCTTCATGATCACTACCTTAATTTCTCTCTAAGCATAGTAAACAAAGTTGAGACGCATGTCAAGCTACAGTACAAGCTAATTTTAGGCATTTATAAAGATTAGTAATATGATCTTTCTTATAGATTTTTAATTTCCATGTGTTTTGGGCTACATAATTTGTTGGAATTATAAATTGGTTGTCATGAATAGATTTTGTAATCTACAGATAACAAAAAAAAAAAAAAAACATGATCAATTTAAAAAGCTTACAATGTCTTAACACGTATGTTAATGTCGTGTTTCGTACGTCTTTGAGCTAGGTTCTAGCAATTTAGGTCTTCAGAACTGGGCCTGCAAAAATAGAGAAGAATGCAACTGGGAGATGGTGGCATTTAGGTCGGAAAATCTCTGATACCAAAGTCAGTAAAGTCTCTTGGAAGTTTATAATTAAGTAAGAGAGTCTATGAATTAGAGAAATGTTATCGTATCTAGGAGTTGCTATTTATACAAAAATTCTGGGGGGGACAGATCGTGTTTGCCTTCATGGAGTCTATGTCCTTTGTATTGTTTTTTTTGTCAGAGTCCTTTAATGCTGCGTGGCTTTGCGACAGCGTCATAATGTGGCGTGTAGCTTGGGTAGTGATGTCATTAATGCGGCGTGGTTCCCCAATTTGCCTCACATAGCTGGCTTCCTTGGTGGTTTGTCGATATGTTCCATGTCGTAGGATCGAAAGTCCTCCTTACTTTCCGCCCATTACATGGACAGGCACTCAAGGGCTGGACATTATTCGAGAAGTCTCCAGGTCGACAAGTCTCATCCCGCTGTAGTACGTTCCCTCATGGAGGTTGCATCCAGGAGAGTCTACCTATGGGCCAGGCCGAAGGTCTACTTGTTCTGGGCTGGGCCTTCACTTCTTGTCTCCTTAGTTACCCTTCTCAGGCCCGCTGAGCAGAGGGGGAAAAAACCCCTTACATCGTGGGTCAACACTCAAATGACAAGTTGGCATAATGTTCAAATGTTTGTGGTTTGATGTCCTCATGGTTGACGTGGCTAATTCTGAGCAGCCACTATCCAAACTTTGCATCTTATGGTCCGGTTGTTAGGATTTTTAATCTTGATACAGCTTGTATCCTAATACATGATTTTCATCCTGTTAAATCCTAAATTTATTTTTATGAGCCTAATTATATCTAAGGGTTTCTATAGTAAGTTTTATGTTTATCGTAAGGAAAATGATAGTATGCCCCATGATTTTACCCCTTAACTTTAACTGCTTGTGTATTTTAATTTTTTTTTTTTACTTAATGGTTAAAGAAGTAAATATTAATGTATTAGTATATTTTTTATTTTTTAAAAATATATAAAGATATTTAAAAAATGTGGAAAAGAAAAAAAATGAAAAAGTGGCATTAATTTGGCCTAGAGGGCAAGCCCAGTGGTCATTGCTAGACGACAGGGTAGCAATACCCCTACAACAGTACATCTTCCCTCCTTATACGAATCCAATCCTCAAAATTGAACATTGCCAATATTCACACCTTTTGTGGCTAATCTATCTTAATAATCATAAAGTATGAGAACTATGAAGCTCATAGAGCTATTTTCTAAGACACTACTCTTCCCCTCTCTGGTATATTCACACCTTTTAGTTGAGCTTGCTTATGGTGTAAGATTCCAATTCCTTTATGATATATGGCAATGCCTAATAATTCCTATAATTTGACTTCTCAACTTCCCTTGCCAAGTATTAATCCAAGTTTAATCCAATAAGTATAAATTGAACATCAAGGTGTGTTAGTAATTATTCTTCGAATAAGATAGCAATTAGTTCATATCACTACCCATGCAACATTCCTGACACATGAGGTTTGCCGAACTTTGAGCATCCAACCTTGGAAATGCAAAGTTGTTTTCTTCAACCTTAAGTTCTTTATAGTAAGTATTCATTTCCTTAGGGTGTAAATCTTGCAAAATGTCTCACTTCATTAGTTCTGTCCATAGACTCAGTAGTCTCAAGACTGCGAATATCCCTTTAAGCTATCATTGCAACATCTTCCAACTTAGTGAGTTCTTTAATTTATAGGCATGCTACATTGTCCCTAACAGTAGGGTGCAACCTATTGTGGACGTATTTCATAGCACTGACAACATCTTCTAGTAACCTGCAATGCCTAAATCAGTATGTATTCTGGAGAGTATTTCGAATGAATGGGGTTTAGAAGTTACCTCAGACTTGTCCCTGGACCTCTATTTATATGAGATGGCCGCACGAGGATGGGGTCTTGTTTGATGGCATGATTTCCTATGTTCCCTATTCCATCACGAATATTTAGTATTCTCGATTGGTTGTTATCTCAGAGGAAGTTAATACCTTGGGCGAGTATTATGGGTGTGTGTCATGCGAGAGACTATTTTTTCTGTCACGTCATTAATTAGTGATTGATGACTTGCATATTTGAATTTGACGTTGGCCATTGACCCCTGATTCACGCTTGGGGGCTTCTGTCTTCTAATCCACTAGCTCCCATGGTTGTGGGCTCGGCCCATTCTTTGCGAGGGTCCATTTGGCCCTCCACAACCCATATTATTATTGAGATTTGAAAAAGTTGAATCGGGATTTGAAAAAGTTGAATTGTTTATTATATTTTATATGAGGATTTGAAAAAACTGTAATGATGAGATGAGATAAGATGAAAATTTTGTGTTTCATCTTTGGTTCCAAACCTAACTTTAATCTTCTCATCCAAAATGGGGTACTAAGAAAATCTCACTAACTCAATGAATTTGGCCACAAATTCTTTTACATTAGTGTTCTGCTTAATCGAGACCATAAATTCATGAGCTTCCTTTTATTATTGGCCTTGGAAAAGAAGTGATTGCCAAACTCTTATGAACCAAGCCCAACCCACTAGAAAATGATCACTTGAAGCAGAAGGAAGAGAAGGAAAAAAAACAAAAGCTAAAGGAGGTAAAAGCAAAGGAAGTTATGTGAAACACGTAAAGGAGAAATGTGAAAGGGACATAAAGTTGACAAAAGATCAACCACTCCTAAGAAGCCTATTAAAAGGAGATGTCTCTACACACAAAGGGTCTTCTTCAACCTCGATTAGACTAAGATTAAGGCTGTAAATGAACCAGTCTATTTAATAGCCCACTCGACACTCGCTCGGTTAAATTGAATCGAACTCAACTCATGAAAAAAAAAACTCGATCGTGAAAGTAAATACCCGCTCGATAAGTAAATGACATATACCTAACTAAACTTGAGTCGACTCGACTAAGACTCATTAAGGTCCTCTCATTTATACCCAAGTTGACTCATTAGCTCGACTCAATTAAATCTCATTAATATATTGATAAATATATACATACACCTATGTATGTATACATATATATGTATTAGCTAATAATATAAGCATAGTATTTTTATAATTAAATATATAATATATAACATGATTACTTATGACTATATATAGAATATGCTTCACAGCTCTATTTTATAATTTGTACAATAATTAGTCGATAAGATTTAATAATTTTATATACTAGTATGTGGGGATCATATATGAAATAGATATATGCTATCATATTAAATGTATGTATTAATATTTTGTGTAGGCATATAATATATTGTTACTATGGATAAATATCAACTAGCTACATATTAATTATTTATAAATTTTTAAAATCTTATAATTCAATAGAGGTTTACTTGTTAGTTGTAAAAATTCAATATTAAAATTTTTTATTTATCTAATTTATTAATTATTAAATCTTATTAAAATAACTAAATAAAAAATTAGAGCCGAGCCTTGGCTCAAATCGAGCTCATTTTTTAGACGAGCTAGAGCTCGAGTTGGGAGTTTAGCTTACTGAGTCAAGCTAGAACAAAGGTTAAATAAACATCTCGAGCTCGAGTTTTTGAGCCGAGATGAGGTCGGCAAGCCAAATACTTGCTCGGCTCGACTCGATTACAGCCTAAACTAAGATATACATGCATGAGACCATGATGGACTGTAAAAATCTCCATGCATAGTGAATTTTCTCCCAAACTCCCCATAAACATAGGCTTTTATGCTGAACTACGTAAATGAGTATAACACTCTTTGTTGTGGTGGGACTTTAATAAGTAATTTTAGAAAATGAGATGGAAATTACTAAACTTTTTAAAAAAAAATTCCTTTCATTTGCAAGATATAAAAGATTTTATGTTTAAAATTGAAACCTGATTTGCAAACTTTAAAGAGATTTTACAGCAAAAATCATTAAATTAAGTTACAAAGTCCTTTTACAAAATTTGAATTCAAACATTACATAAAATGTGCCTAAGCTCCTGTCAAAATGAGTCGAATACTTAGTAAGTATTACTTCATACTGTAAAAATATACTAATATAGGTTTTTATTCATGCATTTATCATTCCTTTACATACTTTTTATTCTTTTGAAAACATTACAAGGTGAGGTTTTCTTTAAAAAAGTTTTAATTTCTCCTAAAACATTTCCCACACCTTGTACATTCTTTCATAAAGAGTTAAATAATTACACAACATTCAATTTAACTGTTATTACTTTCCATTGGCTGATGTTATGCACTGTACATTCTAATCGTTACTAAAGACACAACTTTTAGAAGAATCTTATGGTCCATATGCCTAGAACCAGGAAGGGACAACGAGTTTGCACCGCTTTATTTTATGGCCCCAGCTAGATTTGACAATCACTACTACCTCAATATTCTTAGTCAACCAAAATTCATTGCTTAAATTAACATGCCAATAAGCTTAGAGAAATGTATAGCTACTCTTGCGAGTGGGAGGCCTTTTAGGCTTGTCATGTTTGATAATATTCTAAAAATATTTACTCCAGAGGTAATTAGTAGCATCTCAAGCAGACTAAGGCAGGAAGATGCTCAGGAATTCCTACGCTCCATCATGGATCAAATGCATGATGAGTTACTTAAACTTGAAGGGCAGTCTTCAAGCATAAGTGGAAACATATTATCTCTGGGTTTATCTGCAAAAAGTGAGTTATGGGAAATTGTGGGTCGAAGGAACAAATTAGCAACGATGAGAACCCAAAGTTTGTCCCTTCAGAACCAAGTAATATATGTGGAGGACAGTTGAGAAATCTGGTGATGGTACAAAAAAATCAAGTTCTTGCCATTGTTCAACCCATTCTCTTGCTGCACCTAGACATTCATCCAACAACTATTCGTACTGTTGAGGATGTACTTCTTTTATTTTCTGCACCAGAATCTCTTAAGGGGAGTCGAGCCTCAACAATTGGGAAGGCTGGGATTGTGATTGCAAGCAAATCATTTAAGATACTAACTCATCCAACGATGATGTTATTGCACCACCCATCAGTAAGTGATGATGCAATACCCACACTTGTAGGCAAGGTACTCTTGAGGGGGAGAGTTTGTCACTAATTTGGCCTGAGTAACTAATTTGGGTTTATACATTTGTTGGGCCACGGGCTACTCCTTGTTATTTTGTTATTTCCATTATAAGTTAAGTCCATTGTTGTTTAATTAGACTATCCTTGTAGTGAGTTAAGGGCTTGGGCCCTTTAGAGTACTTTTCCTTTCATTTACTGTTTAATGTTCAATTAGTCAAGGCCTATATTTGGGACAACTTTGTTAGAGACCAGACTATATGTACTGAGCCTTGGGGGCTATAGGAAACCATCTAGAATGTAATAGAATCATCTCCGTTTCTTCTTCTTCTTCCTTCTGAAATTCTAGGAGGATTTCTCACCCTTGAAGTGGGATATTTCATTTTAATTATTGTCAATTCGTTGGGTGTGTCAAAACCAGCATATCATCAACTAAACATCTGTTATACGGTGGCACAGAGAAGGCTAGGGTTTGAAGTGAAGTGAAAGTGAATCTGAAGTGAAGTGTTTGTTGTGGGCCATGGGCCTTTGTTCGTATGGGACTTTAATAAATTGCCTTGTTCATTTGCAGGAGGGGAAATGTTAGTCATGGGTTGCTGAGTTGTAGTAGGCCCAGGCCTTATGTTGAGAGTCTCAGATAGTGAGGGGGGGTCTAGAATAATCTTTTCTTAATGTCTACTTTAAACCACATGAATGACGTCCCATTCTTCAGAGGGCTATGATGAGGACAACAATGTTATGTTTATGCAGCCGCTGCTAGCGTGATCACTTGAACATGGGATGTTTAAGGAGCCCTAACTAGCACCACTCAAGTTAGGGTTCCTTTCTCAAATGTTTCACTCCAAGCATACAAAAAAGCTCCTTCCTTTTAATGAAACACTTCGTTTCAACACCAATATGATCCCAAGCAAGTTTCGTCCGTTCCTTTTAATGAAACAACTCGTTTCATAGCAAAATTTGGCCTCCTCCATGTTGGGTAGTGCGTATAGCCTCCCTGACAAGGGACTACACCTAGAATTCTTCTTCAAGAAAATACACAAGAATTGTCCCATGGTTGGCACCGCAAAGAAAATTGTTTGATCACTCCACTGACTGAATTGCTTGAGACATTTATTATAAAGAAATCTCACGAAATGGAAGAGTGCACTGAGCTTGCTATCTCGAAAATGGAAGTCAAAAATCCACAACCCTACACCTTTTGAATTCTAGGAAAATGTAGATGAACAAAAGCCATCTCCCAACCAAAGAAAGCACCACCAAGTTTTGAGCAAGAGCTATAAGAGTTGAACATCTCCAAAGCATCAATAGACCAAACTTCTAAACACCTGTGCATAAATCCAAAAACAAAATTACGAAACAAAAACTACATCCGAGCTATTGCTTATACAGGGTACAGTAGGGATGTGAAATTGGCATGATTAAGCGTGGCCACTGGTACGTGGAGTGGAATGAGACTAAAGAGAGTTAAAATTTTTGAAAGGGTAAGGCGGAGACACAGGCGACATGAGAACCACGTGCACATTGAAGAGGGACGAGATTGGAGTAGGGAGAATGGTGGAGATGACAAGGTGATTATAGAGTGGTGCGTGACCGATTGTGGAGGCGGCTGTGTTTGGGTGCAGAGACCATCTCAGATTACTTGATTACTTCATTATTATTAACAAACAATTCATTATTATTCATAAATAATTAACTATTATTTACAAACTATTTTATTACTATTTACAGATGATCTGAAATACTCTTAATGTCCAAACGTATGATGAGTTATTAATAGATATAAACACTACCAAAAATCCTAGAAAGAAATTATAATGTTTTAAAAAAGAGCAATAAAATGGAAAAAGTTGTAGAGTGAACTAAGAGCATTAGTAGTGGACTCAATAAAATTATATTTTGGCTAAAATTTAACTAGATTGCATAAAAATTCACTATAATATACTCAATATATCTATAATATTTTTAACTTTGATTATTTTCACTAGCCAAATCTGATCCGTCAAAGTTACTGGTAAAATATTATTTTGATATAAAAAAATTCTCTTCCACGCATGCTCTTCATTTCACACGATCCACGACTCCAAAAAAAGTCATCTTCTTCTCAAGAGCAAGAGCACGATCTCATTTCGCCTAAATCCCACGATCTCATCTTCTTACTAGCAGCCAAACCATTTCGCCCAAATCCCACACCATAGTCGAACTTGTCTCCGTTGACTTCTCTGCAATTTCCTCCACGAACTTGTAAATTTAGAGTTGGAAACATTGGGTGTGCTCTCCCTCATGGCCTCGAGTTCTTCCTCGGGTAACAATTTCGAATTTCATGAACCTTCCTTTATAAACTAATCTCTATGCAATCTTGAAGCCATGGATTAGGCATGATACTGTATGGAAAAGTTGACTTAACCACATAGTACCATCTCAGATTTAAGTAATTTCTAGAGGCTTTTACTAAGCGTGTGAAGAGGATTTTTTGTGGCTATATTTTGGAACTTGAGAACTACATCTTCCTTTCTTTTCTTTTCTTTTCTTTTTTTTTTTTTTTCTTTTTTTTTTTTCTGTTCTTATGACGGTACATCCCAATAATCTTGAACTTTGACTTGTAATCTAATTGTTGCTTATAAATTCTCAATTTTTTATATTAGAGGAAGCTCCAGTTAACTTCCCAAAATCACATAGCCATTGGGATCATTTAAACAGTAATCAGCGGTCAAAAGTCAAGATTAGAAATTCTGGATATGCACTACAACAAAACCAAAAAACCCAGTATTTGCATCAATTTCTTTACCGACGCTCTAGATTTTGACACAAATACACGATTTGTGCGCTTCTTTTAATGTCACCGATAAAGTCACGACAATATGTGATCTATTGCGGCAACTCTATATTCGTCATAATATATGTCGCCGCAACAGATCTATTACATCTTAATCATTTTGTTGCGGCGACTTACAATATTTAAAGTATTTGGTTCGCCGCAACATCCAAACCCTATATAAATTTATTTTCCCTCTTTCTGCAGCCCTTCCCACCCACCCCTGCGCAGTCCTTAAAAAGGAAAATTGTTTTACGTGGCTTAGCACCACGACACAATACCCACCCCAGTTGATCCCATCCGCAGTTCGCCGTCACGCCTCTGGTCACCACTAGTAAGGACTCTCTCTCTCTTTCTCTCTCTCTCTCTCTCTATGTGTGTGTGTGTGTGTAATGGCGGACATTGCTTATGTTTGGTGATTGTCGCAGAATCAGAGCTCACCATGCATCGTCTCCTTTGCCGTCGCCTGGTCTCGCCGTCATTGGCCAGTATATTGGCTCCCTCTCTCTCTATCCCCCTTGTCTCGTTATCCCTCTCTCTGTGTAATGGCTTAACTCTAGCCATTTTTTCTTTTTCTCAGAAACAGAGGACTTCACCATCGCCCCCATCTGCCCTCTATTAGCCACGATTTCATCTCTCTCTATATCCCCCTCTCTTACTTTATCCCTCTCTTTGTAATGGCTTAACCCTAGCTATTTTTTCATTTGCCAGTATATAGATTTTCATATGTTATTTGGTAGACTATTTTTCTTGTAGTAATACTAGTTGGTATTTTACATGCAATTTCACATAAAGCAATGTACGACACTATATTGTTGCCATAAGTGCTCGACGAGATCTATTTAGAGTTGACAATGAATTTTCTAATCCCTAAGAGCATGATGGCATTGAATGAACTCGCTAAATTCAGGTGTAGAGCCAGTTGACACTAAATCATGTATGCTTTCTACCAATTATTCATATTCAAACTCTTCTTCTTCATTGTCAGCTCATTCATTTTCAATGATCATATTATGTAAAATTATATATGCCATCATAATATCGTTGAGTGTTTCAATGTGAAAAAATCATGCAGATCCACGAATTATAGCAAATGGTGCTTGAAGTACACCAAAAGCAAGCTCCACATATTTTCTTGCGGACTCTTGGGCTACAACAAAGTATTTTTTCTTGTTTCTTTGGGGAGTTGATATGGTTTTAATAGATGTTGCCCATTACAGATAAATGACATCAGCAAGATAGTACTCCATTGCATAGTTATGACCATTAATAGTGTAATTAACAGTCGAAATACGCCCTTGAGCAAGATTAGAAAATATAAATGACCTATCAAGAGCATTTATATCATTATGAGATCTCGTTAATCCAAAAACAGCATGCCAAATTTATAGATCGTAAGAAGCCAATACTTTTGAAATAATTGTTGGTTTGTAGATATGACCAAAGTACATACCATGTCAAGCAGTTGGGCAATTCTTCCATTTCCAATGCATATAATCGATGCTTCCTAACATACTTGAAAATCCACATTTCTCACCAACTGCGAGTAATTTAACAATGTTATCATTGTTAGGTTTTCTTAAGTACTCTTCAGAAAAAAATTAAAACAACTGCTTTGACAAACATTTTTAGGCTTCCTAATGCGGTAGTCTTTCCAATCTTCAAATATTCATCCAGAAAATCAGTCGTGACACCATATGCAAGTATCCTTAGAACAGTTATTATTCTTTTAAGGGAAGAAAAACTAAGCCTTCTAGAACTATTTCGTCTTTGGACAAATAAGATTCATGTGCTTTTACCGCAGCTCAGATACGAAGAAATAGAGAACGACTCATTCGAAACTTCTTTCGAAAGTATTTTTGAGAATAGATTAAAGGATTAGCAAAATAGTCGCGAAAAAGATTTTTGTGGACTTGCAATCATTCGCGC
This sequence comes from Pterocarya stenoptera, assembly GCA_003123785.1. Classification (NCBI taxonomy): domain Eukaryota; kingdom Viridiplantae; phylum Streptophyta; class Magnoliopsida; order Fagales; family Juglandaceae; genus Pterocarya; species Pterocarya stenoptera. Next base: position 61,343 of record QEOT01009318.1, on the reverse strand, counting down.
CTTAGGAATTTAGAAGAACCACATGAGCTTGATCCTTATTCTTCCGAAAAAAAGTTGTCTTGCTAACTCAAATTCATCGTCACAACCTAAATCGATTAATGTCATTTTATGAAAAAACAAGCAATCTATTTAGAGAAAATGAAAAAAAAAAAAAAGGTTTCATAGAGACACTTGAGTTGAAGTGAATAAAATTGTTGAGGAAATATTATGCTTTATAGTGGAAGAATATAACCGTTGGAGAAATATAGCCGTTAAAAAAAATATTCGTTGAAGAAATATAGCTGTACATTAAAAATATAGTCATTGAAAAAATAAGACTGAAATAAATATATTCGTTTTAGAGATATGATCGTTGGAAAAATATATCATTTGAAAAAATATATCAGTTGAAAAAATATGATAGTTATAAAAAGAAGTTTGTTAGAAAATTTTATCTGTTAAAATAATATGAACGTTAAAAACTTAATTTGTAATTATTTAATAAACGAATAAATATTCAAACTATAATTAGAACTAAAATAAATAAAAATTTTAAAATTAATATTTTAATTAAATAATGATAGATTTTGAGAGTTTGTTATTTAAAATTATTAAAAAGTGATTAATTAAATTTATAAAAGTAAATTTTTTAATTAAAATTTGGTCAAACATTATTGAAAACGATAATATTGACAAATCCGACGCAGAGGGGGAAAGGTCCATCCGCCCGAGGTGGGCAAAATTGAAGAGTACTTTGGGCTGGAGTTGTTGACTGGCAGCACGTCTTTGGTCGTCAAAGGTTGGGTTTTTGACAAGAGCAATGTTAGAGAAAAGTCATTATTATGAATGTATATTTTATATTTATTATGTAGCTTCTTCTCTTTCTCTCATTTTTTTTTTCATTTTAAGAAATAGATGGTCTGAATAAGCTATATGATGTGTGTAAAATAGATGCTACAAACAGTGACTTCTATTAATATTTTTCCTTTTTTGGCAATATTTCCATTGTGTTGTGCTGACGCTCCGCACCGCGGAGACAAGTTCGGTGTGCCGACTGCCGTGTGAAATGTATTTTTCATATGCCACATCTTTTATAATTAATCACGTGCTTAGCATTATGTATTCAATTTATCAATTTGATATCTAAAAGCAAAGAAAGAATCTTTGGCAAATTTGTTTTCCGAATACTTTCATCTCAAACTCAAAAGGCCCGCAATGTATAGACGAAAAATGGAAGCCGATTCCCTTTCTTTGACAAAAATCTCGGGACTTCTCCTACAGGCCTCTCAGTGACCATCCTCTTCGAAGATCCGTGTCGAGTTCACCCTAAATCCCGAGATTCAATCGTATATTGGGGTTTTCGGGCAATAAATTATTGGGGTCTGCTTCAAAATCACATGGTTCCATTACCCAGTTCCTGAGTTTTCGTCGAAAGGGTTTTTGCTTCTTCCTGAGGTGTCTTTTTTTGGCTGGATTTTCAATCTGGCTCTGCTTAAAAATCTGCAAAGATTCAGTATTTATAACCCAGTCTTTTCGGGGGGGAAAGGATGGTTTTGCAGTCGGGTTCGGCGTTGTTTCCTCTGACCGCAACAAATGGCTTTTCTCGGTCGGCTAGAGTTGCCGTTTCGAGTGCGGTGAGGATCAATTCGTGTTGTTTTTTGCGAATGAAGGAGCAGAGAAAGGTTGTTTGTGCTTGCGTGGCGCCTCCTCGAAACTTGGGAAGCGATGAATCCTCCGCCACCAAATTCAATGTAGTTTTGTTCATTTGACATACCCAATTTAGTAGCAAGCGTTGCATTTTATTGTTTTTTGGTAAAGAAATTTTCTCTGTTTTGTTAATTCCGATCGCGAAAAATCGCGTGCGGTTTCATTCACAAAACTATATTCTTCTTTGGAAATGTGACAGTGTACTAAAATTTTCAGCTTGCATCTTTCTTGTAGCTTATACTGATATCTATTGCTTGTTTCACGCAGTAGTAATTCTCTATCTAATGGGTAGTAACCAGTTCATTCAGTTATGGCAAAATCCACGAACAGTTATTGAATTGGATTTTAATTTTAACTGATATCATCCAAATTGCGATTTATTGACTTCTGCTGCAGTCAAATTTAGTTGCATTGTTTCTTATTAGTTTGTATTGACTCAAATTCAGTTGTCTTCACTTTGCTTCCTCTATCTAGCATTCAAATGAATTTGAACTTTAATTTTCTTTTGCTTATATTATTTTGCTTCTTATGTTCTTAGTTGGACTTTACTTATAAAATAAATGTTCATAGTTAGACTGATGACTTGGCACGATATTATGACTCAAATGCTCAAATTCACTTCGCACTGATCCATTTTTCTCTTCATAAAGCTTACGTTGGATTATTCTTTTGTCTCTTTACCATTTCCTGACATGGATTATCTTACTAGGATTCGTTTAAGTCAGAGAGTTTAAGCACAGTTCGGGAGCCTGAGGATGATTCTGATGTTCTCGTTGAGTGCAAAGATGTCTATAAGTCATTTGGCGAGAAGAATATATTGAGAGGTGTGAGCTTCAAGGTGATTTTTAATTTATTTTATTACTTGTTATCTATCTTAAGAGTGCATCTCTTGTGCTCATTTCCAAAAATATTCAACAAACTGCAAGAAGGTGGTGTTGGGGCCTGGATACTTATTATATGAATTAAGAGGTCTAAACTTATATAGCTCTTTCTATGTGGAACATCTTTGGATAGCTCATGGATTTTTGATGTATGCATCATGTGATAACCATTGTTGTCTCTGTTTCTTATTCTTTTAAATATTTGTTTTAACCCTGAAGGTGATTGGTAGGTTTGGGGGGTGAGATCAGAATTTTGTGTTTTGTTTGAAAATTTAAAATATTATGTTTTAATATTATTTTTATTTTGGGATTTGAAAAAGTTGAATTGTTTATTATATTTTATATAGGAATTTGAAAAAGGTGTAATGATGAGTTGAGATAAGATTAGTTGAAAAAGTTGAATTGTTTATTAATTTTTCATAATTATTAGTTTGAATTGCCAAGTGATTCACCATATGAAGGTGTCTGTTTGTATCTTTTTGAGCCACACCTTAATTCATTGGTAATTAGGCTGCTTAATTGACCCTTACACGCAATGCCTCCTATTCCAGTATGTATACTTCAAGTTTTAATTCTTGGAACTTTCTATTTCCACAAAAAACACAAAAGTTCCCACCATAAGATCTCACTAATCAAGACAAAAAGGTAATAACAATATCTTTGTGCAAATTAGAAATTTGGGACAACTTGTGGAAGAATGAGGAATAACACCTAAAAGTTTGGTACAGAAGAAATGGGAGAGAACGCATCAACTGAGTAGCAGCAACTTTCTTTTCAGTTAATGGAAGGGTAATGGATTGCCACTAAGATGATGTGGAGGGGGAAAATAATTGGTTTGTATATTAATTTGCTAGAAAAATTATTTTTTTAGGCAAAACAGTCTTATAGTTTAATTACCCCCTTGCAGTTAGAGTGCTACACATCGTTTATATGGTAGTGCAAAGACTAAAATGCTCCCCAAATTAAACACCTAAACAGCCTTTATTACTGCACCATGAATTTAAACAAACATAACCTGTTGTCACAACCTATATAGAGAACTTCAATATTAAACTTTAGTCTTCAATCCAAAAAATAGCATGCTAGAGATGGATTGTTTATTGTGCCACACACATTTATTGAATAGCATCCTCTCAATGAAGACTCTAGATTCTCGGGCCTATGAAAATATCCTCGATAGCATTTGAGCAATTAAAACATAAAGACAAAAAGTACTCAGAAAAAAAACCTAGAGACAAAAAGTGATGCAAATACTCAGGTGAGGAGATGCATTATACAGTAAATTTTTGGATAAATAAATCAATGGTTACAACCCATAAAAAGAAACCTCAATATTAAACTTAGTCTTCAATCACAAAAATAGCATGCTAAACATAGATTCGTTATTGTACTACAAGCACTTATTGAATAGCATCCTCTCAATGAAGACTCAACTCTAGATTCTTGGGCCTATGAAACTATTCTCGATAGCATTTGAGCAATTAAAACATAAAGATAAGTACTCAGAAAATAAACTATTCTAGAATGGGCTAGGTCGAGGTTCAAGACTTTATGGCAGGTTCAAGAATAGAAAATATGCAGTGTATTCGGGCATAATAAACAATTCTCGAGACTTCATGGAACCTGACCCATTGTGGAGGTTCAAGACTTCATGGCAGTAGTGGGGATTGCAGCAGTTTCCAATGGTTTTTGTTGGTTACAGAACCCAAATTGGGTGAGAAGGTGGCATTGGATTGTGGTGGTCTGGGATCCACTTTACCTGGGTTATAGAAATGTATTTGAAACCTTGGTCCATTTTTAGTTGGGAATACAAGTTAGGAGATCGACCTATATTGTGATAAAATACCCTCTCTCTCATTCGATTGACTAAAGGGGTACTGAATATTTGCTGGTGCTTTCTATAAATGTTGGGATCTTATAGTCTTAATATTTTAAGGGATCAATACTGAGAATTTTGTTGGGACAAGATCTTGTGTACTTGCAAGGGGATATGTTGTTGTCATCGTGATGATTGGTTAGTCTATTCAGTACAATCATGTTGATTAGTTTAATTGCTTTCTTCATCTCTACACATGTATTTTTTTAAGTTGATCATTAAAGGTTTCAAAGTTGAGGGGGTTTGAGTTTATGGTACAAATATGTTCAAGTTTACTTATTGTTACTGTTGTTAGGGATATGATCTGAATCAGATACCCTTTTATATCAAATCCTAAAAATCTTTTTTTTTTATTGATAATTAAAATGATTGTATTAATAAGAATAGGCATAGCCCAAGTACACAAGATGGTATACAAGAGGTAACACCTATCTAGGAGGAAATGGAAACAAGAAAATCATGAATATCAAGGTGATTAAAATCAACAGCTTTGGCCCATAAAAGCAAAGTTCTGACAAAAAGTAATCTAAGCTCCTCTAATATGTGCTCCTTGTCCTCAAACGTCTGGTCATTACGCTCCTGCCATACGCACCACAAAATACAAATAGGTACCATCTTCCATATAGTTGTAATTTGTGAAATACCACCTAGATTTGTCCAATTGGCCAAAAACTGAACCACTATAGCAGGCATAACCCAGGCTAGCTCTAACCTTTTGAATATATCGTCCCATAATGCTCTGAAAACCTGACAATGCAATAGAAGATGACCCACAGTCTCACCACTGTTTTTACGCATACAGCACCGGTCCACTATAATCACCCTGCGTTTCCGTAAGTTATCCATCGTCAAGATCTTGCCTAGGAAAACACCCCCCATCCTCGTCTAATATGCCTCCAGACTCCACTCCATACGCCCCTTGTACCTCCCTTGTGCTCCACCTCCCCCACATACCTCCATACTTACAGTCAATCACCAAATTCCATAAAGCTTCCGGTTCTTCCACATACCTCCTAAAAATCTAGGGAGATAATTGGCAGGATTTGTTGGCTAATTATTATATAAGTGAGTAATTTAAATATATGCCGAGGAAAATATTATCACACACACACTCACACACACACACACACACACACACATATTCTGCTAACTATTTATTTGAAAGAGATGGAGAAAACAACAGGTCACAAAATATGGAAAAATAATAACCATGATTCATGTTTTACATCCATGGAAATTTGAAAATACTCCCCCATAATTGTTTCCATAATATATCCTTCCCTTTTAATCTTGTTTTTATGATAAAAATTAAATTTCTTCCTTATAGACGTGTATGATGTATCTAGTGCATATCCTCTCATATTTGAGCAGTGTCTTTTCTTATTTGTATCGGGCTTTGCCTAATTCTTTGATTAATAAAGTTTTGTTTACCTATCAAAAAAAAAAAAAAAATTGATACGACAGATATTTTGAGTATGAGTATCCAAGCCTCCTAACTAGTGAAGGATTCTTTGGTCAATTCGTTCTGGTTTGAGGGTCTTTTATTTTCTTTTTGTTTTTGTTTTTTGTTTTTTTTGTAACTTCTCGTTTTATGTTGCATTAATTTCTGTTTCTTTGTTTCCTTCCTCCCTCATATAGATTAGACATGGGGAAGCTGTTGGAATAATTGGCCCTTCTGGCACTGGGAAATCTACTGTTCTAAAAATTATTGCAGGACTTCTTGCTCCGGACAAGGTAGATAATTGGATCTTTCATATGCTCCTAACCTTGCTTAATTGGCTTACGATTGACACTTTCAATAAGCTTGATATAATACGAATCTGTTACTCCTTGAGTGCTGTCACACTGCATCTCTCTGTTGTTTAATGAGCAGGGAGAGGTTTACATACGAGGTAGAAAGAGAGCTGGTTTGATAAGTGATGAGGAGATATCTGGCCTTCGAATTGGATTGGTAAAGTTTGCATTGAAGTTATATATAACTTAGTTATTTTGGTTTTCTACTGTGATGACCATTTTAATTATTTTTTACTACATACAGGTGTTTCAGAGTGCAGCACTTTTTGATTCTATGACTGTCCGTGAAAATGTTGGTTTTCTTTTGTAAGAAACAGTCAAGCTATCTTCAGAAATATAGTATCCTATTATATACTTTTCTCGTTGGGACTTTGTGCAGATAATACTGAGTTTAATTTACTAATAATTTGAAAATGCCAGAAATGATTAATTTCTGTTAATTGCTTAGGTACGAAAACTCGACCATGTCTGATGATAAAATTTCAGAGCTTGTGACAGAAACCTTGGCTGCTGTTGGCTTAAAGGTATGTTTATGTGAACCTCTGTAGTTGTTAGTGATTGAAGGTTCAGTAAATGATGCCACATATATTTAACAGTTTTTCTCTGCAAACTTGTCAAAAAAATATTCAAATATTTGGCTTAATTGAGCATAACTAGGTACGCAAATTATAGCTTTTGACATTATTCCCATGGCACTTCTTTTGTGGGAGGGGGGGTGAACTGGACTGTTGTCAATGATATTTGCAGTTTTTCACGTATCACTCAAGTTTTGTGTCCCCTTTTCATTTCCCATATCTACATTTTTCACGTCATTCAAATAATCATGAAGATTGGGAAGAATTTGAGGCTTAATGGATTAGGGCCATCAGATAACGTCAATTCACTTCATGTACTAAACTGAGAAATCTACTTTTCATTTTGTGATAGTTTGTATCTATGTTTCTGTAGAATGGCTTTGTTGATGTGCCTTAAAGATTCCCTATCTTGTCAAGTTGGTGGAAACTTGTATTGATTGAATTGTTTCAAATTCCTGCAAATGCTTAATTACACCAACAACTAGCAATGCTTGCTGGCTCCAGTCCCTCTTCACTCCCCTTCCCTTCAGCTTTGAAGTTTTCTAAACTTCAGATTTAAATGTATTCAAAATCTCACCGAGTGCTGTTCAGGACGTTGAAGATCGGTTACCATCCGAGTTGTCTGGTGGAATGAAGAAGCGAGTTGCTCTAGCTCGATCTTTAATCTTTGATACGACAAAGGAAGCAATAGATCCTGAGGTATGTTGAAGAAATGAATAGATCTGTTGTAGTTTCCTCCTGACTATATGTTTCTGGGTCTTTCTGCATTACTACTTAATTGTGGCGGAAAGTTATAGGTGAGAGTATATCTCTCTATTTGGAGGCTTTCTCATAGGATATATCTAGCTGTTTTTTCTTGACATGGTCTACAAATTCAGATTGTGATGGTCTATATGAAACTGGAACATACCTTGACCCTTATATTAAAAAAGGACTACATAATGTTACTTTTGGATCTTGATTATCAAGACCCGTGTTTACAATAGGCTGCTCACAAGGTTTGGTACACATCTGGGTTTTTAAGCCAGAAGTTGAGCTATGTCCCAAAAGTTGAAACTTCTGTTTTCCTATAAAGAGAACTAAATTGCCTAATCCTACTTCTCTTCTTAAAAGTTGAAGGATCACAGTTCTAACAGCAAGTGATGAGGCCATATGACGATTCATCGAATCATCCACTATACAACTCAATTCATGATTTATTAATTAACTGGTTGCTGCTGAATTAACTGGGTTCGTTAAAGCTTATATTTTAATTTTTTCATTTTTATCTCTCTGCATATGTGCATGTGTTCCTGCCATTACATTCACAGTAATAAGTAGTTAAGATCCTATTGTTTGTTGTGGAACCCTATCTTGCAAATTCTGGACCCATGGTGCTGAATTACTTTAGAGACTTGAACAATATTGTTAAGACCCCTAATATCTGCAGTAAAAAGCCAAATTTCCCAAACTCTTCTACAGTAGTAAAAAACAAAAAAGGGATTATTGAATGCCTATCAATGTTTCTCTGATTCCAAGTAAATGTTAGGTTTTGCGATAGACAGAAAGAAATGGATAGAGGGAAAATGATGAGTAGTTCAACAATAATGCCCTACCCTCTTAAAATTAATTTTCCAATCAGGTAGAGAATTATGGTTTTTGTTTCCATTTATGCAGTTTAGCTACAGGGATTCAGCACTTTTTATGATTTTTGGGACTATCTAACTTATAGAATGGCAAATATCCCAAAACTATATCAGTTTCATACAACTCTGCAAATGAACACCTTATAGAATGGGCATCCTAAATGGTGAGTTGATGTATCTCATTTGCACCCATGGACAGGTGCTCTTGTACGATGAACCAACTGCTGGACTTGATCCAATTGCGTCCACTGTTGTTGAAGATCTCATCCGCTCTGTCCACATGAAAGGTGAGGATGCACTGGGAATGCCTGGCAAGATAGCTTCCTATGTTGTTGTTACTCACCAACACAGTACGATTAGAAGAGCAGTTGACAGGTTATCTTTCGGCCAAAATCTCTTTTTGTTATGTTCCTCCAGGTCTAAGGTTCAAATTCCCTTAGGTGCAAACAATCTCTACGACTGGGGGATTTTCCTCTTAAATTACCCGAGATGCACTTGAGGAAAACTCTTTACCGAGGGCCTATGCACCTCCGAGATTAGTCGGGATGCTGTTCCTAGAAACCCGGTGCCAATATAAAAAAATTTTAAAAAAAATCTCTTTTTGTTATGTTTGTTGCAGAGTGATTTGGCAGTACTAATCAAAAGTTTGTCTATAGGTTACTGTTTCTCCACGAGGGGAAGGTTGTCTGGCAAGGAATGACTCATGAATTTACAAGTTCAACAAATCCAATTGTTAAACAGGTAATGACAACTTTTTAAACAAAATGATCAATAGTGTATTTTTAAATTTTAAGTTTTGATTGGTTTGGGAAGTTCTTGAACTTGGTGATGATTCTGAGCAGGTTGACATCTTTAATTGTGTTTTCAGTTTGCCACTGGAAGCTTGGATGGACCAATAAGATATTAGAACTAATAATCCTATGGTAGTATACATTGGACGACACATGGTCATTGATTCTTAGGAGGCTGCAGAATTTCCAGGCATTAGCAGCCAGGTCAGACGGAGCACGCATATTTAGCCTCTGCCTACCTTCTCTGCAGACTCTCTCTCATAGCCAGCAATATTTGAGTTCCCCAATAATGGGACTTGCATCTTTAGCAACAATCTGATGTTAGTACTGCCTGTTTTTAGAAAGGAGATTCATAGAAAAGATAGCTAAGCATAAAACTGAATTCATAAAGTGATTTGTGTTCTAAAGTAAAGGTTTAATTCTCGCTTATACCTCAATTGTTGTTGGTCACTGACTGCAGGCATTACATAGTCGTCGGTATTCTCAGCCAAAAATTCTACTCTTAATAACCGACCTGTAATACTCACTTTTTATATCGAGAAAGCATAGAATGCTTTCTCATTTTAATCGTTCATATATTTAAATTTTTTTATTTATTTATTTTTCTTAATAGTTAAGTGACTATTAGTATATTGATATTTTTAAAAAAATAATAATAATAAATTTGAAAAATATTTGAAAAAAAAATACAAATTGTACTAAGCAGCACATGTCCAAGCTGCAGAGTAACCACTCTTATATATTTTATATATATATATTTATATAAATGATAGCATATCCATGTGTGTCATGTCAATGTTATCGTGCAGCATAGGGTTGGTAGGACTATTTTTTACCATGAAAACAAAAACTATCTCTTGGTCTATTCTGTTTTATGGGAAAGTCCAATACTCAATTCTTCATAACTGGACTTCTCTCTCTCTCACACGCGCGCTCACACACAAACACGCCCACACACAAGAAAAAGGCTGTTAGATCTTTTTGTTTTAAGAAGATTTTTAAAAAGCCAAAAAATAAAAACTAAAAACTAGAAATTTTAAGAAAGCAAAAAAAATAAGTATTTTTTTTAATTTGTTATACATATTATGTATTTTCTTTTTCTTTTTAAGTTTTCAGTCTTCTTTTTTGGGTTTTCGGTTTTTTTTTTTTTTTTAGTTTTTTTATTGTGAATTCTTTTTTCAAGGGTACTCGCGTCAACATTTCTATTAAGGGATACATTTGAATTTTTTCATAGTTTGGCAGGAACATTGCCAAGATATACTGTTTGCATTACAAATTGTAATTTCCTAAAGCATTATTATATGTCCAGTTTAATTCTTTTCACTTGATGTATTTTTCACTTACTTTGGTGGTTTTCCACAAAAAAGTTGCATGGTGTTCTAATCATTTTGTAATTAAGTAGAGTTGAAATGGCGCGAATTGAAGCATTGAAACGTAGACAGCGTGGTAATCTTAGCTTAAACAAATAGTGCCTCCCACTCAAGGGTAACGCACGTGCAACACGAGCGAAGAAATCACTCTTGTATCCATGTATTCCAATTCTATTCTTTACAATAACACATTCACTTATAAAAAGCACTAAAAATTATCGTCTTACCAATGCAGGAATAAGAAAAACGCATTCTATCTCTCTAAAAACTACTCCTAAAAAGGCGCAGGGGAGGGGAGGAGCTTCGGCTCCTCCCTCCCTCATCTCTCCTTCCTCTTTTCTTTAGATCTGTTTTTTCTTTTTCTTTTTGAATGTTTTTCCAAGGATTAAGAACGAGTGAAGGTTATCACAGGCCGATGTCGGTAGTGTCCGCGGTACTCGATCTGCTGCACAACAGAGTTCTTGAAACGGAATGGAAACGACGAATCCAAGGCTTTTTTCAGGACCTATGGTTGGCTGGGTTAGATGGGTGGGTTTCATCCGGTGTTATCGGCCTTCTGTCTTTCATGCTTTTCGAGTTCCCCATTTGGTTTTAATGCGAGTCCATGCCGGCCACGATGATCTTCAAGCTTCTCATCCCCAACCCAGATAGATGTGGTGAGATCTTCGTTCCTTAGTTTCGAAGAGGGATAACGAGGCTAGTTCATTCGGGAGCTGTGTTTACTTTCCTTCAAGGTCGAAAATGCGATTCTATATCTTTTTAAGATATAATTCGTTATTTTCCCATATATTTTTAATTTCTGTAAAGTTTTTTGTTTTTAGAAAATAAAAAATCAAAAAACACATATTCTTTTGGACTTTGTCCGAAGAGCGTGTTTTCTCAACTCCGTTTTAGANATTTCTATTAAGGGATACATTTGAATTTTTTCATAGTTTGGCAGGAACATTGCCAAGATATACTGTTTGCATTACAAATTGTAATTTCCTAAAGCATTATTATATGTCCAGTTTAATTCTTTTCACTTGATGTATTTTTCACTTACTTTGGTGGTTTTCCACAAAAAAGTTGCATGGTGTTCTAATCATTTTGTAATTAAGTAGAGTTGAAATGGCGCGAATTGAAGCATTGAAACGTAGACAGCGTGGTAATCTTAGCTTAAACAAATAGTGCCTCCCACTCAAGGGTAACGCACGTGCAACACGAGCGAAGAAATCACTCTTGTATCCATGTATTCCAATTCTATTCTTTACAATAACACATTCACTTATAAAAAGCACTAAAAATTATCGTCTTACCAATGCAGGAATAAGAAAAACGCATTCTATCTCTCTAAAAACTACTCCTAAAAAGGCGCAGGGGAGGGGAGGAGCTTCGGCTCCTCCCTCCCTCATCTCTCCTTCCTCTTTTCTTTAGATCTGTTTTTTCTTTTTCTTTTTGAATGTTTTTCCAAGGATTAAGAACGAGTGAAGGTTATCACAGGCCGATGTCGGTAGTGTCCGCGGTACTCGATCTGCTGCACAACAGAGTTCTTGAAACGGAATGGAAACGACGAATCCAAGGCTTTTTTCAGGACCTATGGTTGGCTGGGTTAGATGGGTGGGTTTCATCCGGTGTTATCGGCCTTCTGTCTTTCATGCTTTTCGAGTTCCCCATTTGGTTTTAATGCGAGTCCATGCCGGCCACGATGATCTTCAAGCTTCTCATCCCCAACCCAGATAGATGTGGTGAGATCTTCGTTCCTTAGTTTCGAAGAGGGATAACGAGGCTAGTTCATTCGGGAGCTGTGTTTACTTTCCTTCAAGGTCGAAAATGCGATTCTATATCTTTTTAAGATATAATTCGTTATTTTCCCATATATTTTTAATTTCTGTAAAGTTTTTTGTTTTTAGAAAATAAAAAATCAAAAAACACATATTCTTTTGGACTTTGTCCGAAGAGCGTGTTTTCTCAACTCCGTTTTAGACGGAGTGTGAGGTTTTGGTGCACCCTACTTCGTCGGAGTAGAGGTTTGGATAACTCTGTCTTGGACAGGTTTGAGCTACCTCTTAGACTTTAAGTCTAGAGAGATTTACAGTTAGGACTAGACCATGTCAATCACAGTGTGGATTGGGGATATATTAGTGTTTGAAGTTGGCTTATAATGTATGTTCCAGGTCAAGTTGTAATGTCCGATTTTAATGAATGCATGATGCTTTCTTCGAAAAAAAAAACGCAATACGAGGGAAACTTCAAATATGTAAAATAAGCAAAGGAAAACACTACTCCCACCTAGTAATCTCAATGATTTTTTGTACAGTTTCTTTTTTCTTTTTCTTTTTTTTCTTTAATGGTTAAGGAAGTATTTTTTAAGGAGTTTGTTTGTTTGTTTTTTTTTTTAAATGTTTTAAAAGTGTTTAAGAAATATTTGAAAAAAGAGGCAAAAAAAAAAAACTTTTTGACTGTTAAATCAAAAAAACTATTTTACAATATAAGAAAATGTCGAATTATTGTTATAGATTGGTGTTCATGTGCAAAAGCGTGGAGAATTTGTTGACCATTTACTACTTTGTGAAGTTTCCATGACCCTAGTGTATATGGTGCTTTACTAAAATGAGATTAGCTTAAGTGATGTCGAGAAGAGTGGTTGAATTTCCAACAAATTGGAGAGATCTGCACGAGAATTCACAAATCACAGCAATTTGGAAGATGGTTACAATTTGTCTATGGTGGTGCTTTTTGAGAGAGAGATATGAAAGATGTTTTGAAGATTACGAAAGGTTGATAGACGAGTTTAGAATGTTTATTCATAATATTTTATTCCATTACTCGGTTGTAATAGATTTCAACAACCTGAATATTCATGACTTTCTTCTATCCTAGACAATCCTATGTAAGTGTTGCTCTTACATTTATTCCATGTAAGAATACTCTCACTCTATTTATTATATTTTATATAAAATTTTAAAAAAAATTATAATAATGAGATGAGATGAGATAAAATAATCTCACTATCCAAACGAGTCACCTTTGAGCTCTTAGGAGGGAAACCCCCGCGGCCGCCTAAGCTTCTGTTATTATCCCCCTCCAATTTCTTCTCCAATCTCAATTCTGATTTCAGTTTTCTCATCATTTTTCTGTTATTTTAAACCTAATATTTTCTTGTTTGGTTCACAAATGGAGAACCCCATATGATAACCATAATTCTTCTAAGCTCCTAAATCTCACATAGAAGCCTAAGGTGTCTTCCAAATCTTATGCGGCTATTGTGGGAGAATTCCATCAAGTAGAACTCACCTCAATCCCAGTATCCAGCATAGCTCTACCTGATCTGAAGCAAGCCCAAACCAAGAACGGTAAACGGACAGTATTCTTCACACCCCTTGAGGTTCAATGATCTGAAGCTATTCTCCAATATGCGTTGGTAGCAAGATCTGGCACATCCTCCGATTGTGGGTCTTAATGATTCGAGACATGTCTTCATAAAACTGCAATCGGCTAAAGATTTGGCCAAAAAACATGGACACGAGATACACATCATAGAATTCACACCGAATGGGGAGTCACTCATTCCTTGCATATGTGTATGAGTACTTCCCCTTTGAATTTCTATGTCAAATCCTATTATTTAAGAGAAATGGTAGTTGCAGTCGGGAGTGCACAAGCGTCATGCAGTCATTTTGAAAAAAATAAATAAATACGGGATCCACATGAAAAATAAAAAATAAAAATTAATTTTTTAATAATAGATCTCACTATTTTTCAAAGTGACTGCGTGTTACGCAATCTACGACTGTATGTAGCATTACTCAATATGATAGATGTCTTAGCTATTGCAAGCATTGAAGATTTCAAGGACATGATATCATTGATTGTAGGAAGCTGAAAAGCTTGAAACTGATGTGAATGACAATTCATTTGTCCCTATTATTGGAGAAAAAATGGGTTCCTAAAAATAAAGTTGTTGAAAACAGCTTAGAGGAGCCCTCTAATCAGAAAACTACCCCTAAACTACCTGCCATCCCGAGCAATGAAAAGCCCAGAGCATTGAGAACCATGAAAAAACACCCATTTTAGCAACTGATGTGGCCTGAAACTAAGGACAAAAACATTAGTGAGTCTATTCAAGTTGATGACCAAAGTGAGAGTGCTCACAATTATGTTTATTGATAAAGAATCACCTCCTGGTCATGTTATGCAGAATGACCCATCTCTAGAGAGGTTCTTGTTTATAATTCTTTTGCTATACTTGCTAATGATTTGAATATTGATTCTTTCATAAATTTACAAAGAGAAAAACAACCTTCGAAAGCCATCTATTCAGATTCTGAAGTTGTGGAAAATTCAGCCGAAAAAAAAAAGGTTAAAGAGCTATCAAGGTCCTTTAAATTTCGAAGGATGTGGACTAAGCACCCTCAGTTTCTAGATTTTGGTTCTTCTAATTTGAATCAGCCTTATGGGTTGAATAAATTCGTTTTTACACTAAAATGTTTGTAAAGTGCTTTGAAAGCTTGGAACTTCACAGTTTTTGGTAATATTTTTCAAAATCTTGCTAATTTATGTGGCAAAATCCAAGCTGCTGAACTTTCTTTGAGAATTTCTTCTCTTAATTCTGATCTGATCTTTTTGTGAAATTTAGAAAAAAAAAATTTAAATTACAGGCTGATCTAAGAAGAAGACTTTTTTAAAACAAAAGTCTAGAATTCAATAATTATATGAAGGTAACAAAAACACCATGTTTTTTTTTTTTTTTTTTTATCAAATGATTGCTCACAAGAGTGCTTCTATACTTTCCTTGCTCTTCCTAATGGATCCTCATCCTATGAGCATAACATTATTTATTCAATTGATGTGGGTTTTTTTACAATCAATTAACTGATTCTCACACTTTCTGCCAACTCCATGTTTGATGTCATTCCTAATCTAATTTCTAAGGAAGATAATGCCTTCATGCTCAAACTTTCTTCTGTAGAAGAAGTTAAGCAAGCACTCTCAAGCATTCCTTTGGATTCGTCTCCTAGTCATGATGGCTTCTCCTCCTCTTTTTACATCTCTTAATAGTCTATTATCGAGGTGATTATTGTTAAGGAAATAATACCCACTGTCACAAGCACCAGCTCAAATGAAAAAGAGAATCATCCCATCAATAAAGGACAGCCAATGACAAAATGATCAGAAGCACTCAGCAAAATAGAGGCAACAAATACACTGCAATGAAGGACATGACACTCAGCAAGGCCTCAACAGCACTCGACAAAAGCATCAGAGCAAAGAAATGAAATACCTTTTGTAAAAGAATGTACTACATCATACACGTGTCACTAGTATAGAGGAAAATTTGTTATGACTCTGTGTATAGATACATGTAAATGTAAAGGAAGGAAGTGTGAAAAAAGGCAACAGATATTATTCAATACATTTCGCCCATTGAGGCATTTCACAGAACACCTTTCGGGCTCTCCTATTCTCATGTTCTAATATGGTATCAGGAGACCAGTAAGACTCAAGTCTTCCTCACCTCACTATGGCGTCCCCACCTCCACCCCCACCCCCACCCCCACCTTACTCTGTTTTCAACACCAACAACACCAATCATTGTGTTCCCATTAAACTCACTATTAATAACTATTTATTATAGAAAGCCCAAATGGTTCCTTTTCTCAAAGGAAACCAGTTATATGATCATGTGGATGGCACTTCATCTATGCCTCCCCCCATGATTAATGACCAACCAAATTCATATTTTGCAAAGTGGAACTTACTTGACCAACAAATAATCTCTGCCCTTAACTCCTCCCTCTCCGAAATTGTGTTGGTGCAGGTACTAGACTGTACCACCTCCAGCGAGGTTCGGCGCACCCTTTAAGAGCTTTTCACTGCTCAATCCTTAGCACACCTTATGCAGACTCATTTTCAGCTAGCGACACTAACTAAAGGCTCAGAGAGTATCACTGAGTACTATAACAAAGTCAAATCTCTTGCATCCTCACTAAGTGCAGCAGGTCAATCCTTATCACCCACTAAGTTTTCTGTCTATCTACTTGCTGGTTTAGGTTTAGATTATGAATCTCTAGTTACATCACTCACTACATGAGCTGATCCTTTATCATCACAACAGATTTACAGTTTTCTCTTAAATCATGAGTCTTGTTTAGTTCATCAGTCTCATTCTTTGTTGTCTGGTAATCCACTTTCTGCCCACCTTACTGTCGCCAAACAGCCTCCCACCACTTCTCAGTTTTCAAATTATAGAGGGAGGGGTGGTCGTACAAACAGGGGTCAAGGCGTGGTAATGGGAGAGGACCCTTGAATTTTTTCTCCAACAAAAATAATTCCAAACCTACATGCCAAGTCTATCATAAGCCGGGCCACACTGCACTAACCTATTACTATAGGTTTAATCAAGCCTATCAAGCTTCCCCTCCACCATCTTTCTCGACTAACCATACTACTACTCAGACTCCATTTACTCCACCTGTTTTTAATCAACGGTTCCCAAATAGTGCAGCTACGACTCATTTCACAGGAGATGTTCACAATCTCAACTTGGATGCAATGTCTTATCAAGGCTCAGATCAGGTTAGCATTGGAGATGGCTCCTCCATTCCCATCCAACATAATGGTTCCGCTCATCTCCATACGCCCAAGGGCAATTTTCT
Organism: Pterocarya stenoptera; assembly: GCA_003123785.1. Taxonomy (NCBI): domain Eukaryota; kingdom Viridiplantae; phylum Streptophyta; class Magnoliopsida; order Fagales; family Juglandaceae; genus Pterocarya; species Pterocarya stenoptera. The sequence goes on along the minus strand of QEOT01009318.1, from coordinate 44,110 downwards.
TCTCAGTCAACTTTTACATGTTCCTTCCATATCAAAAAATCTTTTATCTGTGAGACAATTTTGCTTGGACAACTCAGTCTATGTTGAGTTTCATTCCTCTGATTTTTTTGTGAAGGATTTACAAACACAAGAGGTTCGACTTCAGGGCACCGTTAAGGATGGCTTGTATGTTCTCCCATCAACTGTTTCGACCTCACCAAAAATAGCTTCCACACATCATGCACTCATTAGCACCCGCACATCTCCCTCTACCTGGCACATGCTTCTTGGACACACTTCACCCAGAATCATGTCTCTAGGCATCAATAGTTTTTAGCTTCCTTTAAATACTAAGTCTACTACCCACACCTGTAAAGCTTGTTTACAAGCTAAATCACATGCACTGCCACATCCTTCCTCTCCTTCCATCCCCACCACTCCTTTTCAATTACTGTTTTTAGATGTTTGGGGTCCGGCATCTATCCTATCCTCTACAGGTTGTCGTTACTATTTTGCTGTAGTTGATGACTTTACAAAATACAGTTGGTTGTTTCCTTTACAAGCCAAGTCTGATGCTACACCAATTTTTATTGCTCTTATACGTTAAAGCACAAACCAATTTCCCACTAAAATCCGAACCGTGCAAACCGATGGAGGGGGTGAACTTCGACCCCTTCGAAAAAAAATTCAAGATAATGGCATTGGACATCGTCTCACATGTCCTTATTCTCATGCCCAGAATGGTAGTATCGAGAGGCGTCATTGACATATTGTCAAGACAGGTCTCTCGTTACTAACTCAAGCATCAATGCCTACCAAATTTTGGGTATTTGCATTTCAAACCACGGTTTATTTAATAAATTGAATGCCTACACCCATTTTAAAAAATCAATCTCCATTCTACAAATTGTTTGGACACCCACCTGATTATCAATTTCTTAAGGTTTTTGGGTCCGCCTGTTGGCCAAATCTTCACCCATTTAATAAACATAAAATGGATCTTCGATCTAAAATGTGTGTTTTTATGGGTTATAGCCCTAATCATAAGGGGTATTGCTGTTTTGATCCATCCTCGGGCCAAACCTATATCTCTAGGGATGTAAGGTTTGATGAATCAAATTTTTCCTTTTCAATGACCCAGTCCACATCACAACCTGTTTCTTCATCTGGGCCCAACATCAATGGGCCACTCAATTCTATCATTTTTGGTTCCTTCTCACCAATCCCTCTACACACACCTTTCACTCATACATCCAGCCCAAACAAAGTTTCAAGCCCAACTTCCACCCATCAACCTTTAGACAGTCCTCTTAACTCTCCAAGCCCGCCTACTCCTTTCATCCCTACCCCGATATCATCGCACCATCTAAACTCAAACCCTAATCCTGTCGATGCACCTTCAGACATCAATGATCAACAGATCAAACCCACCAATCTACACATCCCATGATCACTCGGCACAAAGACAACATCCACTGCCCTGGGTTCGCACGGATGGAACAATAGTCTGGCCTTTGTCCACACACTTCCTCTCTCTCACAGAAACTTCTCTTCCATCAGTACCTAAAGAGCCCTCTAATTTCATTGAGGTGGCTAAGTATCCCAAATGGAGAGAGGCAATGAAGCTAGAATTTCAGGCTTTATTGCAAAACTCTACTTGGGAACTTACTCCACCGTCAACTTCCTACAACATTTTGAGCCCAAAATGGATCCTCAAAACCAAACGTAGAGTCAATGGATCTCTTGAAAGACGCAAAGAGCATCTAGTTGCTAAGGGATTTTATCAACAACCAGGGGTGGACTACTTAGAAACCTTTTCCTCAGTGTTAAAACTAGAGACTATTCGGATCCTTCTCTCCCTAGCAGTCACTCTTAATTGGCCACTTCAACAGCTGGACATACAAAATACTTTCCTTCACGGTGGCCTAGAAGAAACAGTTTATATGCATCCACCTCCTGGATTTGTTCATCTAGATTTTCCAACACGTGTGCAAGCTTAAAAAGGCCACCTATGGCCTTAAACAGGCACCAAGGGCCTGGTTCTCCAAACTAAGTACTCATCTCATTTATCTAGGATTTTATGAATCTTAGTCTGATACATATCTGTTTGTATTTCGAAATTCTACTCATATTTTGTTTGTGCTTGTATATGTGGATGACATAATTGTCATTGGATCTGATTCTCAACTTGTCAATGAATTTATTCATGCTCTTGGTAAGTACTTTCCTGTCAAAAACCTAGGGCAGTTGCATTTTTCCTTAGGTATTGAGGTTCACAAAAATAATAAAGGTTTATTTTAAATCAGTTCAAGTATATTTCTAATTTACTTCAACATACCAATATGCATCAAGCAAAACCAGTTTCAACTCCAATGTCAACTTCCACCAAACTCACAGTTTTCAATAGAACCTCTTTTGAGGATCCTCAACTCCATCGTAGTGTCGTAGGAAGTTTACAATATTTAGTTTTCACTCGTCCTGCCATCTCTTTTGTAGTCAATAAAGTTTTCCAATTCATGCATAGTCTAAAAATTTCTTATTGGCAAGCTGTCAAGCGTATATTACGCTACTTACGTTTTACTACTTACATGGGTCTTCATTTTTTCAAAAATTCATCTCATAAAATTTCAACCTACTCCGATGCTGACTGGGTTAGATGCCCTGATGACAAGAAACCCACAAGGGGATTCTGTTTATTTATTGGTTCACACCTTGTTTCTTGGGGCTATAAAAAGTAGCCCACGGTAGCTAGGTCCTCAACTGAGGCAGAGTATAAGGCGGTTGCCAATACTACATGTGAAATAATCTGGATTCAGTCACTGTTAAGAGATCTTGGGATTTTTCTGTAAAAACCCCCCAACACTTTGGTGTGATAATTTAGGTGCCACATATCTCTCTGCTAATCCAGTTTTGCACTCAAGAACAAAACATATGGAATTAGACTATCACTTTGTTAGGGACAGAGTTGCATCAAAATCTCTTATTGTATCCTTTGTTTCAAGCAGAGATCAAGTGACTGATATATTAACCAAATCGCTCTCCTTGGAAATATTTGCATTGTTACGATCCAACCTCACTTTAACACAAGTGTCGCTTGACTTGAGGGGGGCTGTTAAGGAAATAATACCCACTGTCATAAGCGCTAGCTCAAATGAAGAAGAGAATCATCCCATCAATAAAGGACACAGCCAACGGCAAAATGATCAAAAACACTCAGCAAAATAGAGGTAGCAAATACACTGCAATGAAGGACATGGCACTCGGTAGGGCCTCAACAGCACTCAGCAAAAGCATCAGAGCAGAGAAATGAAATACCTTTTGTAACATAAATGTACTACATCATACACGTGTCACTAGTCTAGAGGAAATTTTGTTATGACTCTGTGTATAAATACATGTAAGTGTAAAGGAAGGAAGTGTGAAAAAAGGCAACAGATATTATTCAATACGTTTCGCCCATTAAGGCATTTCACAGAACACCTTTCGGGCTCTCCTATTCTTATGTTCTAATAATTACTAATCTTTTTCACATGACCGTCTTTGCCACTAGGTTTAAAGCATATTTTCATTTCTTTAATCCCTAATAAAGATGATCCCACTACTCTTTCAGATTTTAGACCCATTCGCCTTTGTCAAGTGTCTTACAACATTTTTTTCTAAAATCCTAGCTTCCTCGTCTTGCCACCACTAAGCTTATATTAGCCCACCAAGGTACTTTTGTTGAAGGAATGATCACTATTGATAGTATTATTGCCTTGGCTCAGGAATTAACCCACAACCTTGCTAAAAATATCAGAGGACATAACGTCATGCTTAAAGTTGAAGTGGCCAAAGTTTTTGACAGGGTCAATTTGTTATGTGGGTTCCCTCCTATATGGAGGATGGCCATGTGGGTCCATTAAGCCCACATGGAGAGAAGTTTTAGGCCTAGTTTAATTAGGTTTATTAAAACCCAAGTGCTGCTGCTTCTATTAGCAGAAAAAGAGAGTGAAAAAAAATAGAGAAGAACGTGTGAGAGATTGGGGAAAGGAAGAGATAGCCAAAAACAGAGAAGTTCATCCAGTTTCAATCAGATGCTTTTATCGAAGTCGTCTGTGGTCCGATTGAGCTGAAATTGTGCAGGCATGTTTACAACTCAAGGCTCTATAATCTGAACGGTGGAGATCGGATTTCTAGAAGTATTTATGGTATTCAAGATCGTGAACAGTAACGCATCTCTTTGGTGAAATCTCTTCTATCACACTGTTTGGTTGCCAAGAAAGTGTTTTCTTAAGATTATTTTTTATTGTATGCCTCTAGTGTTATCTAGGGAGACCATTTGTGTACACATCATTGTTGATAGTAGAAGGTTTAACTGGACTAGGTCCCGTGATTTTTCCCTTTGCATTGAAGGGTTTTCCAAGTAAAAAATTATTGGCTCTTCATGTGTGTGTGATTTTGTTTTAGATTATTCTCTATTAAATTACTTCCTAACAGATTCACACAAAGTGGGAGAGAATTATTTCCATTGTTTGGTAATTGATTTAATTATTCCAAGTCGTTGTTAAGATTTCTCCTAACAAAATGGTATCAGAGCGGGGTTATAGCCGTTCAATACTTTGTGTTGAATAATGGAAGCTAATTTGAGTAAAATGGTTACTTTGAATGGTTCTAATTATCACACTTGGAAAGGAAAAATGGAAGACCTTCTATTGTGAAGAAATTTCATCTACCAATGTTTGCTTATGAGAAGCCTGAAAATAAATCTGATGAAGAATGGACTTTGCAACATCGACAAGTTTGTGGGTACATCAGGTAATGGGTAGATGATAATGTTTTGAACCATATTACTGGGGAGACACATACACATACACTCTGGAATAAACTTGAACAGTTATATACTTGAAAGACTAGAAACAATAAAATGTATATGATCAAGCATTTGATATCTTTGAGATACCAAGATGGAACTCCATTGACAGATCAATTGAACACATTCCAAAAAATAATTAATCAGTTGGCTGGAATGAGTATCAAGTTCGACAATGAGGTATAAGGTTTGTGTTTGCTTGGTACATTGCCGGACTATTGGGAGACATTCAGAATGCCATTATCCAACTTAGTCCCAGATGGTGTAATCAATATGGATCTGGCTAAAACTAATGTTTTGACTGAAAAGATATGAAGAAAATCATAGGATTCCTCTTTACAGTCAGAGATCTTGGTTACAGAAAAGAGAGGGGAGGAGTAAAAACAAAGGTCCAAAGAACAGAGATAAAGGCAGAAGCAAGTCAAACAAGTTTGCTAATGCTGAGTGCTATCATTGTGGCATGAAATAGCATATCAAGAAATATTGTAGAAAATTGAAGAGAGAATACAAGGAGAAAGGGAATGAGAAGAAGAATGATGATGAAAAGAATGATGATCAAGTTGCCGCCACTACTATTAGAGACTTCTTCATTGTTTATGATGATAATGATGTTGTAAACATTGTTTCTCATGAAACTAGCTGGGTGATTGATAGTGTGCCTCAATTCATGCTACCTCCAGAAAGGATTTCTTCATAAACTATGTACCTAATGATTTTGGCACAGTAAATATGGGCAATGGTGGCTTGGCTAAGATTATTAGCATTGGAGATGTGTGCTTGGGAATTAATAATGGCACAGTGCTTGTTCTTAGAGATGTGAAGCACATTTCTAATATATGTTTGAACTTGATTTCTACAAGCAGACTTGATGATGAAGGGTATTGCAACACTTTTTGTAATGGGCAATGGAAGCTTACAAGAGTGCTATGGTTATAGCTCGAGGCAAGAAGGTTTCAAATTTGTACATTTTACAAGCAAGGCTCTGTAGTAACATTATTAATGTTATGAAGAATAAGTTCATAGTACAATTGTGGCATAAGAGACTTGCCCACATGAGCGAGAAAGGCTTAGCAATATTAGCTAAAAAGAACTTTCTATCTAGAATGAAGAGTGCATCTTTAAAAAAGTGTACTCACTGTTTGGCAGGGAAGCAAAATAGAGTTTCCTTCAAAAGTTCTCCTTCTTCAAGAAAGTCATGTATACTTGATCTAGTTCATTCAGATGTTTGTGGTCCTATGAAGACAAGAACACTTGGCGGTTCTTTGTATTTTGTGACCTTCATAGATGATCATTCAAGGAAGTCTTAGGTTTATACCTTGAAAAGAAATGATCAAGTATTGGAAATGTTTAAACAGTTTTAGATCTTAGTTGCAAGGTAGACTGGAACGAAGCTGAAGTGCATCCAAATTGATAACAGGGGAGAGTATTCAAATCCATTTGATGATTATTGTAGACAACAAGGTCTTCAGCATCAAAAGACACCTCCGAAAACTCCTCAGTTGAATGATTTAACTGAGAGGATGAATAGAACATTGATTGAGAGAGAGATGTTTGCTTTCACAAGCACAATTGCCTGGATCTTTTTGGGTTGAGGCTTTGAGTACAGTTGTACATGTTCTTAATATGACACCATGTGTCCCACTTCAGTTTGATGTACCAGACAGAGTTTGGATTGGTAAGAATGTTACTTATGATCACTTACGTGTCTTTGGTTGTAAAGCATTTTTGCATATTATAAATGATGAGAGGTCTAAGCTCGATGTGAAGACCCGATAGTGCATCTTTCTAGGTTATGGTCTGGATGAGTTTGGGTAAAGATTATATCATCCAGTTAATAAGAAACTAGTGATAAGTCTAGACGTTGTGTTTATTGAAAATCAAACCATACAAGATATTAAGAAGACAGATAAAGTAGTGATCCGGTGCAATGATGGTTCAATTAACTTGGATCCGGTGCCATTAACAGATTTGCTAGCACAGGTTGAACATGCTATTAAAGATGACCAACAAAGTCCAAGTGATGCAAATGCTCCCTTACAGAATGAGACCTTTGGTCAGTTTCCAGAACCAGAGATGCTACCAGATGTTTCACTCAGGAGGTCTATCAGAGACCAACATCATTTCACTCGATATTCTACATACGAGTATGTGTTAATGACTAACGGGGGAGAACATAAGGCAGAGTGGGTTGATGCCATGCAAGATGAGATGTAGTCATTGCATGACAATCACACTTATGAACTGGTTAAGTTGCCCAAAGGCAAAAGAGTTTTGAAAAACAAGTGGGTTTATAGATTGAAGCAAGGTGAACACACTTCCCAACTACGATACAAAGCTAGACTTGTTGTTAAGGGATTTAGTCAACGAAAAGGTATCGACTTTGATGAGATCTTTTCTCTAGTTGTGAAGATGTCCTCCATCTATGTAGTTCTTGGTTTAGTAGCTAGCCTAGACTTAGAAATTAAATAAATTGATGTGAAAACTGCCTTCCTACGTGATGATTTAGAAGAAGAGATTTATATGGAGCAACCAGAGGGTTTAAGGTGAAAGGCAAAGAAGATTGTGTGTGTCGACTAAAGAAAAGTTTATATGGTCTAAAGCAGGCGCCCAGACAATGGTATAAGAAATTTGAGTCAGTTATGGAAGAGCAAGGCTACAAGAAGACCACCTCTGACCATTATGTATTTGTGCAAAAATTTTTTAATGATGACTTCATAATATACTGCTTTATGTTGATAACATGTTGATTGTTGGCAGGAATTCTTCAAGAATTGAAAATATGAAGAAGCAGTTAAATTAATCATTCGCCATGAAGGACTTGGGGCCAGCAAGGCAAATTCATGGTATTCGAATTTACCGAGATAGAAAAAAGAAGAAGTTGTGTATATCACAGGAGCAATATATTGAAAAAGTACTCGACAGATTCAATATGAATAGAGCTAGGACAATTAGCTCTCCTCTTTCTACTCATTTTAAGTTGAGCACGAAGCAAAGTCCTTCCACAAATAGAGAGAAAGAAGATATGGAAAGAGTCTCATGTACCTCAGCAGTGGGTAGCTTAATGTATACAATGGTATGCACAAGGCCAGATATAGCCCATGTAGTTAGTGTAGTCAGTCGTTTTCTCTCAAATCCAGGAAAAGAGCATTGGAATGCAGTTAAGTAGGCTTTAAAATACCTCAGGAGTACTTCTAAGGTATGTTTGTGCTTTGGAAATGGTAAACCTATACTTGAAGGGTTTACAGATGTAGATATGGCTAGTGACATCGATTCCATAAAGTCCACTTTAGGGTATTCGATTACTTATTCAGGGGGAGCTCTGTCATGGCAATCCAAACTACAGAAATGTGTTGTTTTGTCTACCACAAAATCTGAGTATATTGCCATAACTGAAGCAAGCAAAGAGTTAATATGGATGAAGAAGTTCTTAGAAGAAATTGGTCAAAAACATGATAAGTATGCTTTTTATTGTAACAGTCAGAGTGACATCCATCTCAGTAAGAACTCAACCTTTCATTCAAGATCCAAGCATATTGATGTGAGGTATCACTGGATTCGAAATGCATTGGATATGAAGTTGTTACAGATTGAAAAAATTCATACTGATGAGAATGGGTCAGATATTATGACAAAACCACTACCTATACAAAAACTTGAAGTATGCAAAGCAAAAGCAGGTATGGTGAGTCCCCCCACATTGTCGGGAAGGGGGAGATTGGTTGTGTGGGTTCTCTCCTATATGGAGGATGGCCCATGTGGGTCCATTAAGCCCACATGGAAAGAGGGTTTCAGCCTAGTTTAATTAGATTTATTAAAACCTAAGTGCTATTGCTTCTATTAGCAGAAAACGAGAGTGTGAAAAAAAAAAAAGAGAGAAAAATGTGTGAGAGATTGGGGAGAGGAAGAGACAGCCAAAAACAGGGAAGTTCATCTAGTTTCAATCAGACGCTTTTATCGGAGTCATCTATGGTCCGATTGAGTTACAATTTTGCAGGCACGTTCACAACTCAAGGCTTTATAATCTAACGGTGGAGATTAGATTTGGAGCAATATTTATGATGTTCAGGATCATGAACAGTAACCTCTTCTATCACACTGTTTGGTTGTCAAGAAAGTGTTTTCTTGAGATTATTGTTGATTGCATGCCTCTAGTGTTATCCAGAAAGAACATTTGTGTACACATCATTGTTGATAGTGGAAGGTTTAACTGGACTAGGTCCCATGATTTTTCCCTTTGCATTAAAGGGTTTTCTACGTAAACAATTCTTGGCTTTTTATGTGTGTGATTTTGTTTTAAATTATTATCTATTAAATTACTTCCTAATAGATTCACACAAAATGGGAGAGAATTATTTCCATTGTTTGGTAATTGATTTGGTTATTCCAAGTTGCTGTTAAGATTTCTCCCAACACAATTGGCATTATCTCTCTCGTGTGTTTTTCTAACCCCACTTTCTTTATTTGTTTGAATGGTACTCATTTCGGTTACTTAACTTCTAGTAAAAGTCTCAGACAAGGGGATCATCTTTACCCTCTGCTTTTTATTCTCAATTGAACCTTAAGTGGAGGCCTTTATCAACTTATGACTGATGGTCAAGTCAATTGTTATGTTGCCCCTCATAGTTGTACTTCAATTTCTCATATCCTTTTTGTGGATGATCTTTTGATCTTGTTCTAAGAAATGACCCTCTACTTTCAAGAAATACATCTCAAATTATGAGAGTACCTCAGGGCAAAAGATCAATCATTTCAAATATGACTTCTTCTTTTTTATAAGTAATAAGAGATTTTATTCTCAAGAATAGGCATAAGCCCAAGTACACAGGACGTATACAAAGGAAATACCTACTACTTTCTCATACCAAAAGGAAATCTAAAACAAATTTTGGAAATTATCAGCCATTACAAATTTTTAGCCCACAAACTAAAAGTACTAAAGAAAAAATCCTTAAGGTCTCCTAATGATCATTATTTGTTTTCGAAGCATCTCTAATTCCTTTCAAGCAATAGACACCACATGAGACAAGAAGTAATCATCTTTCAAATGTCAACAACATTCTTGCTACCCTTCAATCCCTTCCACCCTACCAATAAATCCACCACTTCCTTAGGCATTACCCAAAGAAGACCAAACCGATTCAAAACCTCATTCCACAAGAACCTGGCCACTTCACAATGAAGAAATAGATGATTAACAAATTTCTCATACTTCTTGCACATGACACACCAATCAGCAATGTACATACCTCTCTTTCTAAGATTTTCAATTGTCAACACTAGGGTATCACCCAACAAAAAAAAAAAAAACAACCTTGGAATGAACTTTCACTTTCCATATTTTTTCCAAGGAATTCGTAACTCCAGTGACTGGTTAATATGCAGTAAAAAGAGAAAACTTAGAACTTAGAATTTCCTACAGGAACCCACAACATGTTGTCTTCCCTACCTAGCATCAACTTTGAACTGTAAAGTCTTTCCAAAAAAGCCTTAACATCATCTACTTCCTAGTCATTAACATCCCTAAAAGAGTTAACATTCCATTGAATATTATTGCCAATGCAAAAGAAAGAATATCCCATAGCTGCATTTTGAACCCTTGCAATTCTGAAAAGAGAGGAAAAATCCAATTTAAGTGTAGATTCCCCACATCACAAGTCATGCCAGAAAAGTATCATCTTCCCATCTCCCATCTTTATTCTAATATGATTAGAAAATTCCCCCTATCATTTCGTGATAAACTTCCACAAACTCACCCAATAAGTACCTCTTATATTTTTTAAGCACCAACCTCCCCACAAACTACCATATTTTACATCAATAACATTTCTCCATAAAGCATTTCTTTCCACATGGTATCTCTAAAGCCATTTTTCAAGTAATGCTCTATTAAACAATGGCAAGTTTTTTATCCCCCACCTACCACAATCAATCGGTTGACATACTTTCTTCCAACCAACCAAATAGAACTTTTTTTCTTCTCCTTTACCACCCCATAAAAAATTTCGAAATAAACTCACAATTCTTCTTTCTACCCTTGCCGGCAATAGAAAAAGAGATAAGAAATAAGTAGAAAGATTAGACAAAGTACTTTTTATTAGAGTTAATCTTCCCCCTTTAGACAAGTTGATCATCTTCCAACTAGCTAACCTCTTTCAATTTTCTCAATCACCCCATCCTAAATATTGACAGATTTATAAGAAGCCCACAAAGGAAGCCCGAGGTACCTCAAAGGGAGTGAAGAAATTCTGCACCCCATAATTTTGCCAAGTTTGAAATATTTTGAATAGAACCCACAGGTATGACTTCAGATTTCGATAAATTAACTCTTAACCCCAATACAGCTTCAAAACACAGTAAAATTGCTCTTAAAGCACCAAGATTGTCAGAATTGTGCTCACTGAAAATCAATGTATCATCAGCAAACAATAAGTGTGAAACACTAAAACTACTCTAGTCCTCATTACCCACCACAAAGCTGGACAGAAAAGTACCATCCAATGCCTTCTCAATCATTCTACTCAAGTCATCCATGATCATAACAAAAAGAAAGGGAGGGATGGTCACCTTGACTCAAACCACACGAGCTACTAAAGAATCCTACTGGTTCTCCATTCACCAAAATTGAAAATCTAGAAGTCAACATACAATGCTTTATCCACGAACACCATTTATCTCCAAAACCAAATCTCCTTAGCATATAAACAAGGAAATCCTAGTACACATGGTCATAAGCCTTTTTTCCATGTCCAATTTGATTAAAATACCAGCTTTCTCCATTTTAATTCTATTGTTCCAAGTATTCATTAGCAATTAAAACAAAGTCTAAAATATGTCTTCCCCTCACAAAGACATTTTTGCTATTTTAAAATAATCATCTCCATCGCCCTGGTCGAACGGTTGGCCAGCACCTTAGAAATAATTTTATACACTCCATTCACCAAACTAATAGATCGAAAATCTCTCATCTCCATAGCCCCTACCTTTTTCAGAATAAGTGCAATGAAAGTTGTATTAAAACTCTTATCAAACCTCATGTATGAACGAAATTCAGCGAACGCCTTCATAATATCTTCTCTAACAATGTCCCAACATGCTTGATAAAATGCCAAAGAGAACCCATCCGGACCTGGAGCCTTATCCCTATCCATACCCTTAACCACATTAAGTACTTCATCTTCTTCAAACTCTCTCTCCAGCCAATCAACTTCGACCTGATATATAGAATCGAAACAAAGTTTGTCTAGTTTTGGTCTCCAAGAAAAATCTTATGAAAACAACTGCTCGTAGAAATTCAATAAGTGAGCCTTAATATCTTCTTGTTCCGTAATAAGTCTATCCACATCTCGAAGAACCTCAATCACATTATTTCTTCTATGAGAGTTCACCATTTGATGAAATTCATGAAATTTCCTCCCTTAACACTGTATTTTCCAATTCAGAAGCCACCCCTATTTTTCTTTTCCTGTCCTCTCCCGAAATAACCCCTTGCACCTCCTTCTCATCCAAACCTCTCAACTCTTCCATAAGAAGCTTCTTCTTGTTGTCCAAATTCTCAAACTCCTTTTTATTTCATCTCTTTATATCTTTTTTAAGAGATTTCAATTTTCTAGCCAAAACAGGAGTACCTGAAAAATTATAAGAATTCCACCAACTTCTCACCCTATCCACAAATCCCGTCTCCTTCAGCCACATGTTTTCAAATTTAAAATACCTCCTCCCACCCTCATTTCACCACAATCCAACATGATAGGATAATGATCAGAACACAATCTCAACAATAACTTCTTACTCAAACCAGAAAAATGAGCCTCCCAAGAAGGCGAAACCAGAAACCTATCCAGCCTTAAATATGTCCTACCATTTGTCCAAGTATAGTGTTCGTCCACCAAAAGTAAATCAATCAAATTTAATTCAAAAATTAAATTTGAAAAAGTAGACATTGCATGTAAAAAATATGATTCCCCCAATCTCTCACTAAGGAAACGAGTGAGATTAAAATCCTCACCAAAACACCAAGGTAAATTCCACCAACCACATACACCCGACAGTTCATCCCATAATGAACTCCTACTATCCACATTAGGCCCATACACACCAGCAAATGCCCATTGAAACCCATCCTCAATACTCTTAAAATGACATGCCACCAAGAATTCGCCCACAAAATGATCCCTCAACTCTACCACCCTCCAATTCCAAATTATAATAACACCACCCAAAGCCCCATTTGACACCAACTCAACCCAAGCAACACTACTACAATTCCACTAACTCTGAACAATGGCTTGATTCACAGATTTCAATTTTGTTTCTCGAAGGCAAATCACATCCACCCTCCATTTTCTAAGCCAATTTTTCACCCGAAAGCGCTTACAAAGGTCATTAAGACCCCTTACATTCCAAACATGACTTCTTATTGCGCAAAAAGTCAGCATGACTCCTAGACACATTATTGCTTCTACCACGGTTTTCAAAGAGGGCAAGTTCCCTACCACATATCTTGAGGCTCCCCTTTTCTATGAGAAAGTTCCTACCTCTACTTATGATTATATCCCTATCAAGATTAGAAAAAACATTGCTAGTGGAATGGTTGTCTCCTCTCTACCGGTGGCAAGCTTACCTTAGTCAAATCTATGCCGTCCTCCATTCTCATTCATATATTTTTTGTCCTCAACCCTCAGAGCTGAATTATTGACTATATCCACAAAACTTTTGCTAATATTTTCTAGGGTAATGAAAGTCACACTAATTTTTTCTAGGGCAATAATGAAAGCATTAGATTTCTTGGAACCATATATGCAGTCCTTCCTCTTAACGTGGTTTAAGTATAAAAAATTTACATGATGTTGTAACTGTTGTTGATACTCTTCATTGCAAATTGGATTGGAAATTCCTTAAGTCAAACTCTCCCTAAGCTAACTTCATTTTTTTTTTTTTTAAATACATTAATAATGCCCTTTCGTAGGATCTTATTGCTGCCAAAGCCCAAGCCAATTACAGATTTCAGCCTATCATTCACACCAGAAAATCAGTGGAACATTGTGAAGGTTCTATTAGTTTCTGGCATTACAATTGAGTAGATAATGGTTTCTTTGCTAAAAAAAGGCTTCACTATCTCCAATCATTCTTTACAAATCAAAGATCTTTGCTCTCTCAATGGTTGGAACTTCGAATTACTCTCTAGCCTTGGTGGCCAAGCCCCTGACACTGAGGTTAGCCAATTTCCTGTCAAAATCAAAATTCACCCTAATAATCGTGTTTGGAAGCATACTAAAGATAACACATTCTCCTCCAAATTTGCTTGAATTTTTTCTTAGGGAGCACCTCCCCCACTTTCCTTTCGCTCCATTCATTTCTTCATTTGGAACAAAGCCCTCCCTCGCAAATTTTTGCCTTTGTTTGGAAATTATGGTATAAAGGTCTTTTGATAACAAGATCCAACATTGAGGGACTCATGTGGCTTCTAAATGTAATAATTACACGGATGGTCATGGGGACAGTTATGATCATGTTTTCTCCGATTATAGTCTTTCTTAAAGAGGTTTGGCATCATTTCTCTACTATTTTTTGTTACACAAATATAGCCTCTTACAATTGGAAACAAAATGCCTTTTGGTGCTGGTCCTTTTTCATAGTTACGGATCAAGTTCATTTGATTGCTCAATTGCTTTCATCTCTTTATTTTTTGGGGGAGATATGGTTAACTAGGAACAAAGCCCGTTTAGAGGACTCTTGTACCCATGCATTTACTGTCATCCATAAAATCAATAGATGGCTAGAAGACAATAATTCCCACCTTAAGCCTCATACTCTTATGTCTTCTTCTAATGCATCCAGACACCTTTTCTTGTTAGATGGTTGCCCCTCCTAGGTGGTCCCTCAAATTCAATTTTGATGGTGCTTCTAAAGGCTGGGTGATCATGGAGGCGTTCTTCATTCTTATGAATGCCCCATTGATTTTGGTTTTGTTTTCTTTTTTCTTTTTTCTTTTTTTTTATTATTATTATATCTTGGTTTGGGTACATACACTTTTGCCAAATGATCAGCTTCAAAAATTGGGCTTACTTTGTGTCATCAACTGAGTATTCGGGACCTTCTGAAAACAAATTCACTTCCTGCGATGAATTGGTTTAATAACAATTTCCAACACCCTTGAAAATATATGATATTTGGGATGATATTTTATATTTTAAAAGTTTTTTTTTTCTTTCTAGTATTAATCATATTTACAGAGAAGAGAGTGCTTTTAGCATATATAGCCTTGCTACTTTCGAAGCTCTGGAAAACACGATAAGTTCTAGGATTTCTTATTATAACTTCCTCGCTCTTTTTGTAGAAGGTATTCATCCACCACAAATGTGCATTTATTAATAAAATTGGGATGTCGTCATCCTCTTTAAAAAAAAAAAAAAAAACACTTACAAATGAATGATATCGTGTTAGTTAATAAAGGATGGCTTGATCATTTCACCCATCAATGTAATCACCTCTAGCATTCTACACTAAATGAATGGACACTATTCAGAAATAAGAGGTATTCCCATGCTACACATAAGATAAGAAAATCAGGGAAAATAAAATAACAGAGGAACCACTGTTGCGTAGCATTTGAAAAGTAACAGTTCTTTGATGGGAAAGAAGGCAACAGTTTTATTCGAAAAATAAGTAGAAAAAATAAATAGGCTAAGTTCTATATAATCTAAGCATTGCTCATTCAGATGCATTGCAAAAGCCCCATAAACCTTCACTTCACATATTGAAATTATAGGATCTAGATCAGTCAACAAGAGAATTGTCTGATATCCCTTTTTTTTTTTTTCTTTTTGAGCTGTTTGGTATCAAATCAATGACAAAAAGTAAACCTCACAACTAAAATAGAGCAACAAGAATGGACAAGATAAGTGTTCTCACCAGCACAAACATTGCCTTAAACTTTTGTCTGGAGAATGTAGTTTCTTGTTCGAGCTGAACAAAAGATCGCAACAACTCCAAAGTAGAAGCTAACAAAAAAGCTTAAACAGAACACCCATATAGAAATTGGCCCTTCCACCATTCCGTCCTGAAAAGTATTACCAGGCACCGCCGGAAGGCTTGCTGTGTCACAACTTCCACTGGAGTTCTCCACACATAGGTCTGGGTTTCCAGCAAATGCACCTTGAAACCTCCAATACCCTTGTTTCTTAGGAACAAATCCAGAGAAACAATTATAAGAAAGGTTCAAGAATGTCAGATCTTGAAGACTGGAAATGTTTCCTGGGAGCTGACCCGATAAAGAATTATGTGACAAATCCAAGGCCTCTAAACTGCGCATCTTCTCTAACCCAGGAACCTGGCCATCAAGAAAATTGTGCGACAGATTCAGGTATTCCAAGCCCTCTAATCCAAATAGACCCTCTGGAATCTCTCCATGTAGCAAATTATTCGATAGATCAATTCCAACTGTTGAAGATAGATAGTAATTGAAGCTTGATTCATTGCTATCCGAGACAACCATTGACACTTTGATATTCACACTCAGTGTTGCATCAAACGGCTTTCTAGCCATTCTACCAATATCTCCCTGGTTGAAGTTTAAGCTAATGTTGAAATTACTGTCCACTATGAAGCCAGAGAACTTGTTGCCAGAGAAATCCACCATTTGGATAGCTTCAAATGTGAAGAGCCAATTGGGTAGATTTCCATTGAATCTGTTATGAGACAGGTTGAGAAACCTTAGGTTGGACCATTTGGTTATTGCATCATTCAACATTCCAGAGAGATTGTTGGAGCTCAAATCTACAAACTCCAGAGACTTACAGCCTGCCAAAGTTAGTGGGATCTCGCCGGAAATCTTGTTATTGCTAATATCTAGTATCTTCAAGCTATCCAATGCATCAAGCTCTGGATGAATTTCACCAGAAAGATTGTTGTTATCAAGTATCAATGCAAGTAGCTGAAAGCACCCAACAATGTTCAAAGGAATGGAACCCGATAACAAGTTGTGCGAGAGATCAATCACTTGGAGATATGTCAAGTTTCCAATCCTTGCAGGAATTTCCCCTGTAAGAAGATTGTGTGAAAGAAACAGTGCCTGCAAGCTTTTGAGTTCCATTATCCTCAAGGGAATTTCACCAAAGAAGTGATTGTGAGATAAGTCAAGAAGGACAAGTCCCGATTTCTCAGTTGTCTCTGCAATCTTGTGTGGTAGAGGACCAGACAAATCATTGTCACTCAAATCCAACACAAGAAGCTTCTCTGAAAACACAAGTCTAGGAGATATCTCATAACTTAACTGATTGAATGACAGGTTTAGATGTGTCAAAGCTTGAAGTGAAGCAATACAAGTAGGTATTCCTCCCTGAATACCATTGTTAGCTATGTTCAAAATGTTGATAGACTGAGTAGAAGCAGAAAGACAAGGCAAAGTTCCCGAAAACCGATTAGACCCAAGATTAAGAACCACCAAAGATTGGTGAAAATCATGAAGATCACCCGATAAATAATTGTTACTAAGATCCAAATACTTCAAAGACCTGAGAGACAACAAGCTTTCAGGAATTTCCCCCCTAAAAGAATTGAGACTCAGATGAAGTTTTTCCAAATTTGTTGAGAAATTACCAAGCCACCAAGGAACAGGACCTCCCAAATCTTGGTTACCACTCAAAACAAGTTCTTTCAAATTCGAAAGCCCCATGAGTGTGTCAGGCACAACACCAAAAAACCTATTTTGGCTAAGATCGATAGCTTTGAGACTGGTCAAATTACCAAAACATAATGGGATTGGGCATCTAAAGTAGTTATGGGACAGATTCAGGTATTCAAGAAACGAAAGTGTGCACAAGTTGGGGTGAATCCGGCCTGACAAGTTCACGTTGGTCAGGCTGATTGAAACCACCCGACCGGTCCGGTTATCACAGGAGAGACCGGTCCAGGTGGTGCAGTTAGACCCAACCCAGCTTGACAAGCTCTGGTCTGGGTCTTGGACCAACGATTTGAACAGCAGAAGGGAGGCTTTGTCTTCTGGGTCAACATCAACACACAGACAACGGTCGGAACGCAACAGCATCAACAACAAGAGGAGCAGTGCATGTAGTAATTTAAGGGTTTTCCAGGGGCAAACAACCGAAACCCATTTCATATCCATGACTAAAAGTGGTTGAAGAGGAGAGTTCAGTGACAGAATGCGTGATTCAGGAAAAAGAATGGGTTGGGTGCAAAAGAAGGAGAAACATAAATCATTATCAACGAAACTGAATACTGCAACAAAGCTGAGTAAACAGAGAGAGAGAGAGAGGTACTTACAGCTAGAATAATGGAGCAAGAATACGACCTATGTGGGTCACTATAGTATACGATACTGAGGAAGAGACATTCTCCATTCCTGTGTAGCCATTAGAAGTGAGCCTTTGGCCGGCCTTTGAGTTAATAAAAGTCGGGAAAAGTAAAAGCTCAAAAGCTCTTGGCTTTCGTTTATTCCCTTCACCTTTTGCACTGGCAAACGTCTCCTTTGCCAAGCTATCAAAATTACCTCCCACCAGGCGCGTGTCTTTCACACTGTCTGAGATATTTTTTTCATCTGCTTCGGGTCTCGTAAGTCGTGCTGAAGCATAAAAGCATTCTGATTGGAATAGATCATTTCACATCTTAGCCGGAATAATTTCACCAATAACTCTGATTGAAAAAATCTATGCATAAGCCTACACACTATACACCATAATTTTTTTTATTTATTTCTCTTATTAAATGTGTATTATATGGATGATGAATAAAAAAATATAAATGTTTCAAGAAGACTAAAATAAAAAAAAAATTGAAAAAAAATTTAAAAAAATAAAAAACAGTTTGGTGTGTGGTGTGTAGGCTTATACATAGCAATGCTCAACTCTGATTAGACTAGATCATTTCATATTGAAAATATCCGTACAATTTTTTATTATTTACACACATTCTATATTTATCAAAAGATTTTTATATAAATAGTAAAAAAATTAATTTAAAAAAATATAAAAATTTTAAAAAATATAAAATATAGAGTATAGTGAAGATTATGTAACAAAACCCTTTCACATTTTAGCTAGAATAATTTCACCAATAATTCTTTATATAATCTAGTATTAAAATAAGAAATAAAATTTACAGTCATAAAAAATGTGAACGTCATATAATTATTTTTAAAAAATTGAATAAATATGAAATCTTGATAAAAAATTAATTTTTTTAAAATAAATATCTTTTTTTCAAAACGATTGTACAATATTTATGTATCCTACTGTTATAACATTACCTATAGAACATTATAAAAATAATTATATGTATATCATTTTCCTTTAATACGACACTTTTAGCATTTTAATTGGACTATTCAGAATCTGATTCTGATCAGACTAACCATCATCTTCTTTATAATAATATCATTTTTCATTATTTTTATATTCAATTTTCAATGTTCATATTTTTCAATAATAAACTGTTCACAGATTTTTTTTTTTTTGTAATTATAATATACAAAGTATAAAATTGAAAAGATGAAGAAAAGTGAAATGTAGATCTTATTTTTTTCTTCATCTAGTAGCTAGTTGAGATCTTGGAATTTATCATCCTCAAAAAGAGTAGAAAACCAAACCAATAGAGATAAAAATTGAGAAACATAGAAAGGGAGAGCAGCTACAATGTAGAGCTAGAGAGGAAATTGACTACAAAACCACCCAAAGCCTCGAGAAAAATGGAAGCAATGTTTACAACCAGAGAGAGAAAACAAAAATATCATATTAATTATCTAAATTACACATCTCAATAAATATGTTGAACGGGTATATCCAAAGACAAGTTTGTCTATTCAATACCTAAAAATAAAAAATGAGGATAAATTAGCTAAGGCATGCTAATTGGCCTCGTTATAGAAATAGTTTCATCTCATCTCTTCGTTACAATTTTTTTAAATTCTTACACAAAATATAATAAACAATTTAAAATTTTCAAATCTAAAATAATAATATTATTAAAAAATAATATTTTATTTAATTTTCATCTAAAACCATCTTATCTTCATCTCACTATCCAAATAAGGCCTAAAACAAATGTTTATTCTCTAACACTAACAGTAATTTTTTTTTTTTTTTTTTAAGCAACGATAATTTGTTTTAGAGCATTGACATTGGATTAGTAAAATGTCAATGCATCTTCATACTTTGGCTAGGCATGAGTAAAATTTTCTACATTGGATTAGCCAAATCACTAAATCTCAACATATGAGTTACAGTAAATTAAGCTTCCTAGTCATCTTTGGCTATACACTATTCACTTACTAAAGTAATATTTTAATCATTTCCAAAATCATTATATTATCTAATTATTTTAAAGTCTATATTATCTATTTCAATATTGATAAATAGTCTGTTATTTTCTACCTTATTCTATTTCATTAATAATCATTAAATTATGAAATTAAAATTAAATTATTAATTAATATATGAAGTTTATATGTAAAATATTACAAAAAAAAATTGTAAAGTATTATTAAAATATATAATATTATATTATTATTTAGACTTTAAGATGGCTAGTCCAATGTGTATTCACCTAGCCAAAACTTGAAATTCTAGCCAAAATTTAGACTTGGAAATGGTTAGGTCATTGCCAATACTTTAGTACTAAAATTGTAATTTCAAGGACCAATAGTTTTTTTTGTACTGAAGTAAGGAAGTATACAAGATTTTTGATTTGTTAAGATATAAAATAAATAAATAAAATCTATTCCTTCCTATCAACTTATATTTTTAGAACAAACGGTAATTTCACATGATATCAAAGTAGATATCTTGAATTCAAACCCTGACACTAAACTCTACACATTTAATAAAATATTCTACGTGTTGAAGCCTACCTATTGAGGGAGAGTCTGGTCTGCACATAATAAAATATATATATTCCTATCAGTTTAAACTTTTGAGACAAGTGATGATTTAAAAAGAAAATCGTATTGCCTAGCCTCTCAATGATTTTGGAAAAGAAATATAATAATTTCTTGTGCAACATTACAACCCAATCTCGTATTTCACTTTCTTCCTATTATGTAAAATGAATCAATTTTATCATCCTTTAATCATCATTTATTTTTTAATGAAAAACACAAAAGTTGATAAGTAATGTCAGTTCATCATGGTTAAATGAAAATAAAACGAGAGTGTGCTATGTAGCTTTCTTTAAAAAATTTATATTTGATGCATTTTATAAATAAAAAATAATATATAATCTTTTAAAGTTATAGAATAATTATTAGATATTCTCGAAATACAGATATGTAATACGCTTATCCTATCATAGAGTTTCATTTCAATCATAATTAATACTTACATAAGTAATTTTAATTACATAGCATGTTGTGATAGGAATCATAGGATGAAAGTACGATGTCATCTGTAACTTCGGGAGTATTGAATAACTTTTTAAAACAATATATAAAGGTGGCTATTAATGTTGTGTTTCGCATACCTCTAGGCTAGGCTCCGAACAACCCAAGTCTTCACAACGGACCTTGTAAGGGGAAGGGTGAATGCGGCTTTAGAATGCGGCTTAGGGGTCAGGGAGCCTCCAATGTCAAAGTTTGTAAATGTTTTTGGAGTGTAATAAAAATAAATAAGGAAACTTAAAAACCAGAAAGTATCCTCTTACCTGAGATTATCTATTTATACTTGAAATTCGGTGAGCTTGTTCCTATGGAATATGGAATCCTCGTATTGTTCATTCTGTTAGATTATTTAAATGCGGTGGAGCTCCGTGTCGGTTTCATGATGACAAGTGTGACTCGATTTTCATCATCATTAATATGAGGAAGTTTCTAGAGCCTCAATCTTGCTCATGAGAGCTATTGATGCTCTGATGCTGACGAATCGAGGGTCTTTCGAGCCTTTGCATATCCCACGCATGCCCAGTTCTCGAGGGAGCCCGCCGATGTGACAGGTTGAACTGTCTTGTCGACCAGCTGGAGCCCCTTCCCGACTAACAATCTGCTCCTTGCCCAAATTAGACCCTCTCTGGGCTGGACTCTTGGGCCAAGGTTTCATGGGCCTTTCTTGAGAGAAGAAAGTTCCCCCCATAGTGACAATATGTGGCACGACCTGTAAAACCAATATAAACACGACATGAAATTAACGCTTTTAGACTTAATATAAATGAGTTCAAGTAAAAACAAATATTTAATACACGATTAACAAATGAAGCAATAAGGTGTTAACTCACTTAACCAGCAATGACCCATTTAAATTTTATTTCAACATTACAATTGTATTATCGTTGGGTTGAAATTATTGACATTTCTCAATATGCTTATGTTTTTATTATTTTGATTGTAATTCTATACATATGCTCATATTTATTATTGGTTTGTAATATTGATTTTATAAGAAGTTAAAATCTGAAAAATATTGATATTTTTTGTTAATAGGTAGTATTATTGTCTTTCTTTTTTTTAGATATAATAGCTGCTAATAAATATGGATTTTAAATTTTATGTTAAATTATGTTAACGATGTCAAATGAGTTATGCAGGTTAATTCAACCTCTTTACATGAAACAAGTTGAAATAAGTTGTGTGGTATTGATCCATTTCTAATTATTATTAAATAAGTCAAAACGGGTGACACAACATAATCCCGTTATTTAAATTGGTCGTATTTAGGTTTGACTCGTTTAACTTAACGGGTCAAATTTTGGTTGATCCATATAGTCGAATTTAATAATTTGACATGACATTAACACAACCGATAAACACCAATTTCCTCCCCTAACTATATACGGATATAAATAATAATTTTCTATTATTCTATAGATTTTCTGGAATTATAAACTGGTAAGTTAAAAAGTTGTTAACATTGAGTTCTCATAAATTTTCTATTCTTTATAAATCCTAGATAAAAGAAAGGATAATGCTACTCATCCCGCATATCCATCCCGTTTTTTCTTCCCGCTTGACGTGTCTTTTAACTTTTGACAGCTTTTAAATTTTTTTTATCCCACGTTGCTAAGCTGAAACACATCTCCCTACTACGGACCTTGTCTCCTTCTCCCAACCCCATCGCCCATCGACTACGCCTCCAGTCCCACTTTTTTTTTCCCTCCCCAGCCCCATGGACTTCGCCCCCCAGTCCCCCTTTTTTTTCCCCTCCCCAGCCCTATTGAAGTGGTCAAGTATTTGCGTGAAGTACTTTGTTTCGTAAAGCTGGTTTTTGGTTGCAAGCTGCTCCGGCCGAATGAGTGAAGATTGATTTCATAGCTGAGAAGATTAAAGAAACAACCCAAAACTTAACAAAAGCATAAAACTCCAGCTAGCTGTGAATCAAAACTCCATAAACATATTTTATAGCCATTTCTCAACTTACAACACTTTTAAGGATAACTATAAAAAAAGGCAAAAAATCAACAAGGTCGCCACTCAAGTCTTAAACTGCCTAACGGAATAGAAGACAACAAACTATTAGAATAATCTAATCAAACAAGCTGAATCCGGCCCACGCCATCATCCTCGCTCTCTTCCTTTGGCTCTTCATTCTTCTTTTCTTCAACTGCAGAACGACAACCAAAAATAATAGAAAAGGTAGTGAGGTCAGAGATGGAGTTGGTTTCACTGCGGACGGAGGACCCGTGTTGTCTGGGCTGCGATTTAGGTGATCTTAGAGGGAGGAGATGTCGTGGTTTACGGTTGGGTTCGTTTCTGGTTTGTAGCGAGACAATAAATGGTGTAGGCCACCGCACGTTTGTGCGTTTGAGTCTAGCTTGCGGCGTTGTGGTGGAGAGCCGCGGTGGTGTAGGCGATGGTATAGGGCTGCAAGCTGTTGCTGGACCTCATTGTTCACGACAGTGGGAGTCATGTGGGACTGCTCTGTTTTGAGGAGTAAGGACAGGGGCTTAACTGAGTGGTTTACGGTGGTCTATAGGCGGTGCTTGCAGAGGAGGGAGGTGCAGCGGAATACGTGGGTCTTCACATCCTTGGGGAGCAGTTGCCGTGACGGTTAAGCGGGTGTTCTTTTTGCCTACGAAGTCGAGGGAGGGAATGGAGACTCGTGGGGATGGGGACGGCGAACACTGGATGGGGATGTGCTGAAAAAAAATTAAATGAAGTGTTTAAAGGGAAGAGAAGGAGACCGGGCTGGGAAGCAACGAGGGATAAAAAATTTTTAAAAGCTATCAAAAGTTAAGGACCACGTCAAGCGGGAAGAAAAAAAGGGGATGGATAGGCGGGATAAGTAGTATTATCCTATTAAAAAAGCCTATTCTCAATGGACTTTATTATTCTCTCCAAAAATCTTGTTATTGTTTTATCATCATAGGCTTCTATCAAAGAAACTCTCCACGATCACATTTTTATTTTCGTCCTATTGGAAAGTTTTTACACCACAAACTATTTACAGGATATAATTAGATTTTAAATTTATCTTTAAAATTAAATTATGTCTCGTAGATAGTATGTAGTATAAAGACAATTAAATATAATTATTTTTTTTTTTTTTTATCAGTTCGTAGGAATACATATCCATTCATTGAAGAATCTACTGGAAATAAACCCCACACAACCATTAAACCATCAATCTCATTCAACTCGTTATCTTAGATTGCTTGAATCCATCGTTCCAAATTCTTATATCACTTTCATCAAATTATATTAAATGTTACACTTTTCATCATCTTTAAATCATTTTTTTTTTAAATTTTAAAAGTTTGACTAGCAACACCGCCTAATTATAGTGAGATAAAAATAAAATAATGGTACTGTTTATGTGACAACCTGAAATTTTGCCAAAATTCTCACTTGTTCATGTTTTAGCTTAGTTAGATTTTGGCCGAGCCAAGGATATGTTAGGGCCATGAAAAGCCACTTGGATCTGATAGCATAGGCGACCAAGCCCAATAGAGGCGCAAATGGGCTAAGTGGCATTCGGCTACTAAGGGCCCAAAAAGGATTTAGGAAAAACCTTAATTAGGGTTTAGGGCATGGGAGGCACCTTCTTGGAAGGGGAATAGCCTTTTACTTTCTCTAGAAATCCCATCATTGGAACCTAGGAAAGAAGCATTCTTAATTAGCACATAGTACCACTTGGCAAACATGCATGAAGGCTTCTACAAAAGCTAAAGAGATGGAATAAGATGTAGGTAGGAGTGAAAAACAAATCAGTGAGCTGGTAAACAGGACATGACCAAATCGGACCGAATCGGTGGGTTTCATTTGGTTCGGTACCGATTTCATTTTTCTCAAAATCAATTTTGATTTTTCTTTTTCTAACACCGGATCGGACCGGTTCATATATATATTTTAATTTTTTATATTGCATAAAATCTTTTTTATATGATTTTTATATTTTATATAATTTATATATATAATATATATAAGTATATATAAAATAATTTCGTATTATATGATAAATTACTAATTAATATAATATTAAATTTTAAAATCCTATGTCACTATAATCTATTGTATTAATAGTTATACTAATAAAATATCACTATATATTATTATATATCAGTATAGTCTATAATACAATTATAATATATATTATAATACACTACAATATATTATCACTTTATTATTATATACTATAATATACTATATTATATATACTATATAATATATTGGAAAAACCAGACCGAAACTGATAAAATTGGAAATACCGGTTTAGGGGTGTAATTAGTGTGGTATCGATTCTTCAAATCTCAAAACCGGTATATACCAGTTCGGTTGTAAAATATGTCCAATACTAGACCGAACTAGGTTAGTTACACCCCTAGATATAGGGCTCGACACACATAGGGCATATGCCCATCTCACCTACCCACATGCCACATAGCTCACATGCAAACCAACCGTGAAAGAGGTAGAAGGGAGGGAGAGAGAGAGAGAGAGAGAGAAAAAAAAGAGGGTTTCGAAACCCTAAGAGTCACACGCCCACCCATGCTCCTATGAGAGTTCCTAGAAGATCTGCAATGATGAAGGGCGCATGGGCAATACCCCCAAGCACAAGTCTCCAAGAAGACCTTAGGATTTTGGCCAAAGGGTTACACGCCTACTCAAGAAAAGCCAACCACCACTTTTGACATGTATCACGCATGCACTAGGTGTTGGGGTTTCTAGAAAAGGGTAATGATAAGGAAGAGGAAGAGGTGCATGGGAAAAGACGCATTCTCCAAGATTCTAGAAAAATCTTAGTAGTAGATAAAGACAATAAAGGAAGAGAAAGGGTTAGCTAGGGCACAAACGCACACACACGCCTCTTGCCACATGGAAAGCATGCACAAGCCTAAACCCTAGGACTTGATTTAGAGTTTTTGTAACAAGACATACATGCCTCAAAGGTTCAATGAACCTAGACCACATGAGGATCACGCCCAATGGCACTAAGGGTTTCGATAGGGCAAGGCTTGTGCCATGTGTGTCGCTCATGCATGATGACTAGTGACGTTCCCTAGATTGAGACAATCATAAGGGAAGAAGGATAAGGTTTTGGCCATGTAAGAAACTGGTGCCCATGTATAAATTTTCTTTGGTTCCCAATGTCAGTAATGATGATGAGAGAGGAGGGCTAGTGTGAAAAATGAGGAACTATTTAAGGCATCCTTAGGCCGGCGCCCAAAAGGGGGTACCCAAAGAGTCATTTTGTCATTCTTCTTCAAACACTCACCTCTCATTTCACTCTTTTCTCTCTTGCACGACCACCATAGGAGGAGACCAATTTCCTTCACTTTCTCACCTACCAAATATGACTTTCCCTCCAACCAAATAGTACCCACGCCCATACCATTCCCTACCTTCTAACCACATGGGTGGAAGGAGGAGCAAAGAGTCCATGCAAGGAGGAAACTCGCATGGTAAGAACCATTAACTTCCATCCCAACCTTTTCATCTACACACACATGGCCACATGAAGTTAAGGGCGATGAGGGGCTCGGGTTTGGGTGTCTTGTCGCAACTTTGGAAGGGCACAAGTGATTAGATACATGTTATGTTTAAACAAGGGAGAAGACTAGAGTTTTTCCTCAAGATAAACACCAAACCATCACTAGAAACACATGAGTGAAAATGGCATTTAAAGAATAAGGGACTTTCGGCCACCATTAGGGTTCAACTAGGGTTTTTCCTTTTGAGAAGTTTCAACCATGGGAAGTGATGATCACCATGTATGAACTACACCACACACACATGAGGAGTTACACTAGACAAGGAAGGAGCCACACATGAGGAGTTACACTAGACAAGGAAGGAGCTCTACCACGGAGAGGGACGAACCCTAAGCATGCCACACGCTCACTCTCGAATTACGATTTCATTATCTCATATAATCTAATGATTTACGCGATATATTCATAGCTTGCTTATTATTGGTATTTCACTTCTTCGAATATTTGCAAGTTAGCTCTTAACCTACATTTGGATAATGTTCGTATGTGTTGTGTGAACTTTGCAATTTTTTGAACAATGTGGATTATGGAGTTGTTGATTTTTGAATGTTTTGTATGGAATTTCTCATGTATTTGCTATGTTTATACGTGTCACCTATGGATATTGTGATATTTAGCCATACCTAGTTTGCCATGATCAAATGTCTTTGCTCAAAATGCTATGTATCGATTGTTATTTTTTGACAAGTGTAACGTTTGTTATAATATTTTCTAAGTTGTAAAAGTAATATGCTTAGAAGTGTTGCATGAAAATGTGTAATCGACGGCCATGCATGATCGGGGTCTCTCACAAAAGAAAGAAAAAGTATTCAAAGTAGATGTCACATGCATTTTGAGTTGTGCATTGTTTTGTAAAAAAAATGTTATTACATGATTTTTCACAACCCCAAATTCTAGGACAGGGAAATGTCCTAGTGGAACTTCTCTGTCTACTCTAGAGTGCATAAATTGAAAGTGGTAACCTCTGAATCGATAAAGCACAATCGGCAGGTCTCCACACCCAACTAGGAAACATCTTCTTTTTATGTGTCACGGATTGTGGTGAACTTTGAATTTTGAGGGTTATGTTTTAAATCCCTCTTGTATTTTGGGAGTTTGAACGCATATGTTATTTTGAGATTTTAGTTAAATGATACCATGCTTTTGGAATTACATACAATCTAACAATTAAATTATTTTTAGCTGCGATTATTGTATATTGTTAAAAATATGTTAGGTCCATTACATATTAACTGTCATGTATGGGAGTATGTAGCCTTGGGTTATATGTCCTGACACTTCAGTCACCGTCTAATTCCAAGTAGAGGTTGGGGCGTCACAGTTTATAAATTTTTTCTTTTAAATTACTTGGATTTCTTGATAAATCCGGCATAAATCCAACCATTTTTAGATGTACAGTTATTTAAAAAAAAAAAAGAAAAAAAGACGAAGAAAAAAAAAACTAGATTGAAGTCGGAATCTTTCTTGACAAAACATGATGAGGTCGAATTGTGTTCCACTTTTCCTCCTCCTTTTTTTTTAATTTTTATTTTTATTTTATTTAATTCTTGTTATANTTTGGTTGTTGAAACAACTCAATTAATTTTTAAGTTCAAATCAATTATTGATGGATCTATTATTTTTTCAATTTCTCACAAAAAAATTTAAATTTATCTCCACCTACTTCATATATTTTAACTTAAAAAAACTAAACTCATCTTAATAAAACTCACAAAATATTATTATGCATATCTTAACGCAATTCATTTAAATATCCAAACGTATCCATCAATTACGAAACTGCTCGGAGAATCATTGGACTGCTAAATTTGTTGACGTTGCCTTCTTCATAATACATTAACTTTAATGTTATGATCTACTCATTAAAAAAAATATATGTATAAAAAAATTGATGGCCCACAGAGGATTCGTGGCGACCTTGGGAGCTATGTTCGTGGCTTCGTGGTGAGCCATGTATTTTTTATTTTTTTAAAGGGAAGATTATTATGTTATTTTTTATTATAAATGAGTATAATACTATAATTTGTTCATCTAGTTTTAATTCCTCAATCTGATCCAGAAAATAGCATGCGACAAAAAGTTCAAGTATATTTGAGCAACGAGATTGATGTTTAGATTATGTTTGGGAGGTAAGATGAGAATTTTGTGTTTTGTTTTAAAATTTAAAATATTATTTTTTAATTTGAAGATTTGAAAAAGTTAAATTGAAATTTGAAAAAATTGTATTAGGATTTGAAAAAGTTGAATTGTTTATTATATTTTATATAGAAATTTGAAAAAAATTATAATGATGAAATAAGATGAGATGAAAATTTTGAATAAAATAAAACATCCAAGCATAATAAGGTGTTTTTTTTTTTCATCTAACCATCTTCACATCGGCGACAGAAGCTTCCCAGACTAGGGAACGACTGTTGAAAAAAATAAGAGAATCATAATGGCGGCATACAGATACACCTACAGCTGTACGAAAAAGACCTTCGTGAATCAGAACAAGAACCCCAATCTAAATATGTTAAGGCTTTAATCTAAAGAAAAGAATGAGCTGGAAAAAACAAATCATGTCCTGGAGTTGATTTTACATATTTGTAAAATGCGGTAGGCAGCTTGTAAATGAGGCTCACGTGTCTTATCCATATACTAACTAAGCCGATGAACAGAAAAAGTTAAATCAGGCATTGTGATGATAAGATATAACAATCTACCATTAATCTTCTAAAAATAATAGGATCACTTAATAAAGCACCAGTATCTCTACTAAGTTTCAAATTATGTTCCATTAGAAAAGATGTTGGTTTACTACCAAGAAATCCGGCATCTTGTAATATTTTAAATGCATACTTACGTTGGCACAAAGAAATACCTTGAGGAGACCATGCAACTTCCAAACCAAGAAAGTATTTAAGCTGCTCCAGATCCTTCAGTTTAAACTTGTTACTTAGTAACAGTTTCAGATTATCAACAACATGTGAATCATAACCTGCAATCAATATGTCATCAACATACACAAGGAGTGCAATAAAAGAATTACAATTGGAACAGGTAAACAATGAGTAATCAGCTTTTGATTGGTTAAAACCAAGTTCAAGAAGAATATTAGAGAACTTGAAAAACCATTGACGAGATGTTTGCTTCAGTCCATAAAGGAATTTATTTAATTTGCATACTTTAAACTCCCCTTTAGTATGAAAACGAGGAGGAGTCATGTAAACTTCCTCAAGTAAGTCACCATGCAAAAAAAATTATTAACATCAAGTTCAATCAAAACCAATTCTTAACAGCAGCTATGGCAATAAGTGTACGAACAGTAACCATTTTTGCCACAGGTGAAAATGTTTCAAAATGGTCCAAACCCTCGAGTTGGGTATATCCCTTAGCAACCAATCTTGCTTTGTAATGCTCAATAGAACTATCAGCTCTATACTTGATTTTATAGACCCATTTGCATTCAATGGGCTTTGTCCTAGTAGGTAAAGAGGTAACAGTCCAGGTGTTATTATTTTCTAAGGCTATAATCTCGACAGCCATAACATCTTTCCAATGAGAGTTCTTGACTGCCTGATAATAAAACTCAGGCTCTATATCAGTAGAAATAGCTAAAACAAAGGATTTATGTTTATGAGATAGCCTATGATAAGAAATAGAGTGATGAAGATCATATTGAGTACCTGCTGGTATAGGAACAGAACCTGTGGAATGTGAGGAAGAGTGTGCAGTAAGGGAGTTACAATAATAGTGCTACAAATAACCAGGAGTTCCTCTAAGTCTAGATGATTTACGGATAGGAAGAGATGTAGTAGATGGCTGGACTGGTTTAAGATCTGTATTGAGTTGTGATGAAGTGGGAAGGGGTAAATCTGAAGGAAAATAATCCTTGGTAGTAGAAATTTCTTGAGGTAAGGAATTTCCAGCAGTAGGCATAATTGAAGGCACATGATATTGATAAAAAATTGATGTTTGTTTTGGAAAATACAATGGATCAGAATTAAAATACATTGAAGTTGAGTTAGATGGAAAGAAAAAAGGTAAAGGAAAAGAAGATTTATAATGAAAAACATGCTCATGAAAAACAAAATGTCTTGAAACAAAAGTATGTTTGGTAGAAAGATCTAAGAGCTTATAGCCCTTTATGCCTAAAGGATAACCATGATAAGAATCCAAGAGATTACCATGTTGATGCATCGTATCCAAGAAGCAAGTGTTGGATTGGTCAGATTTAAAGGTTTGAAAACACTTCCATCAACAAATCCTAACTTGTTCTTTGCAGACAAAGCCATATGCATTGATCGAGACCACAAGTGATAGTTATCACCATTGAGAGATTGAGTAACTAGCACAATACTAGGACTATCTCTTGGATGACGGAAGAAGGGACTCAAAGGTTCTACCATCGAAATCGAAGATGAAGACGAGGAGCTTGAAGCCATGAGAGAGAAAAGGGAAAAAGAATCTAGGTCATGGGCGGAAGACTCTAGAATACTACTGATACCATATTAAATGTGAACACACGAGCTGAAGTAAAATACTCCTAAATAAAATCAAAATTAAATGTAAACCATATTACACGGGTATTTATACTAGTTGCAAGAAGTAAAATAGAAATACAAAGAATGAAGATACAAAATAGATGAAATTACAATCAATGACCTAGTGAAGGACCCAATAAAATACAGAAGAAAATAATACTTGACAAATAAATTAATAGAACAATTATAAATTGTAATAGAAGAAGATGCTACCGTTGGCATGAGGAAGTTGATGCCATCACGAACAAGTTAACACCATGAAGAATTTTCTGTAGCAACTCGCTCCTTTCTTCTTTCTAATATAAGCAAATTCCAAAGATGGAATTTATTACGTTGAGGAGAGGACGTAGTTGTCCACTTCTCTCTAGTGTCTTAGAGTCCTGTTATGTGTGCCAGACCTCGATGGCGTGTTTTTAAAGATATTACGTGATTTCTAAAGGTGGTTTTGTGTTTTAAAGTTATGAGTATTTTAAATGGGATATTTTCATCCCTATTTGACTAAGTAATATTTTAAATAACTCAATTATAATATCTTTGAAAAGCTCTAAAAATATTATAATTGTGGGAAATCATTTTATTAAATGATTTTAGTTATTTAAAATATTACGTGATTTAAATTATGTTGGAAGTTTTAATTAATTTAATGGCTTTATTCTCTTAAATATATTAACTAAGAATTCATCATTTTATTAATGATGAAAGGATATTATTTTAAATAATATTCAATCTTAATTCCTCTCAGTGTTTTAATTAAATTAACGTTTACGCATTTTCAAATCAATATTTAAGGGTCACCATTAGATCGTTTTGTAGATCTCAAGACGATGGGTTTTAGGATAAAACCCCGCCCCTCTCTCTTTCTTCCTCACTTTTCCCCAGCCCTCTCTCTCTCCTCCCTATCCTTCTGCTTGCACAACATGTCTCTCTCTCTCAGCCGATTGGTCCACTGCATAGCCCGACGTTGCCGTGCGAAGACAAGCCTCACCGCCACCACCGCCAACTCCACCTCCCTCCGGTGAGCTCCCCTCTCTCGGTCTCTCTCTCTCACGCTCCCTCTTTCTCTCTCTTGACCGTGTAAGGCACAAATGGCTCGTGTTCACTGCACCACCGTGTGCCGCCCAACGGTGCCACCACCTCCACGACAGCTTTCCCTCCCACCGGCCATCATCCTCCAGCAAGCTCAACCTCCACCATGCAGCCACTTTCCTCCCATGCACGTACACAGCTTTCTCCATGCATGAGATCACTGTGCACGCCTCTAGCACCGCCGTGTGCGACCACCCCGGCCACCGGACACCACCACGAGCATCCCTGAGTCTCCCCCTTCCTCTTCCCTTGGACCCATGGCTGATAGCCTCCCCTAGATCACACACAGGGAGCTCCTCCACCGTACGGGTTCTCCATACCCACAGTTGAGCTCCGCCTCCTATGGCCATCGTACCGCCACCGAAGCCTCCTTTAGCCACCACCAGCCTATCTTAGCCACCCCTACGTCCAGCCGAGCCACCATGCATGCTCACTCTCTCTCACTCTCTCACAGGCTCTCCTTCACCTCACGGCTAGATCTGCCGTCGTAGAGCCGCCGCACCACCGCCACCACCACGTCACTAGGGTCTTCCCAAGCCCCTCCATGCTCAGCCCCTTCCAGATCTGCATCCCCAGCCACCTCCAATGGCCAAAGCAGCCACTACACGTGGCTAACCGCCACTGTACACGGCTAGATTCGCCATGTTATGCTCCTTGCTACCATCATAAGGCCACCATGAGCCATTCCAAAACCGCACTTAGCTATCCAAACGCCTAAATAGTCACTGTATGCTGTTTAGCAGCCCCGTATGACCCTTCCGGCGTCATCGATTGTGACGGTTAGTGAATAACACACGGGTTATCCATTCGATGGTATAACTCTCTATCCCTCGTTATTTATATATGATGCTAGTTGGTTGGTTAGATTGTGGACTGTGCTGTTAGTATTGTGGGGTCCGCTGTATAGTGTGGTGATGTGATGTGATGTTTACATAAAGTGTTGGGCATAGTTGGAAAGTATGCTGAGTAGTGTCGGGAACTGTAGAATAGTGTCCCAAAGTGGCTAAGATGTGGTCTGTAGTCTGAGGTGATGAGTGTTGTCTTGTAGTCGGTTTATGGTGGGGAATATGTGCGAAGTGGCTGGAAAGTATCAGAGTAGTGCAATGAAAGCATGACTGGACAACGTCACGAAGTGACATGGTCAATCATGAAGTCGTGCTGTGATGAGTTAGAATGTATGTCAGGTGACGTGACGAAGTCATGGTGTAGCTTGAGAATAGTCTTAAGCTATATGGCGTGACGTGAGGTTTAGTTATAAATAGAGTCTTGTCGTGTCAAGTGTTGGAATAAACTGTCTAAAGGGATGGGTAGCATGAAGAGTCATACTAGCTAGGTTAAGAGAAAGTTGGTATCGGAGTACGGTGCTTGTCCCTATGAACTGATGACCAATGTATGATATGTTGGTCTTAGATGATAAAATGGTAAAATACGTGTGTGGTTAGACGCATGTGCCAGATGGATTTACCATATATAATGGATAATCTGTTCTAAGCATGATTATACGGTACTTAAGCCTTAGAGTGGCTTAGAGCTATGTGACGTATATGGATGGTCATGAGGACTAGAGTGAGCTAAGATACATGAAGGTAATGACGAGTGTACCGTATAAGAATGGGATGCGTGGCTTAGTCAGTCTAAGTCATGCTTCGGAACGTGGTTAATGAGAAGAATAAGACAGAAGTCTTAGTATCTTAACCCTAAGGTGAACATGGGTTCACCTTAGCGAGTAAGCACTTGAAGTAAAGCATTGAAGTTAAAAGAGGTAATGACCGTAAATAGGTCCTCGAAGGTTTTAATATAGTAAAGGGCACGTAAGAGCCCAGTGATGGAAGGAAAGTGTTCAAGTGAAGCATAGTTCTATTTATAGTTCAGTTACTTATGTACTAGATAGAGAATGACACTAAGGTTATGTATGCATGTAGGTTGCCATCTGACTAGCACATGAATGAACTGCATGATATGAAAGTAGCATGGAGTCTAGATAAGTATTATGTTCATACTCTTTTAGAGTTTTCTAAAAGATACGAAAAAGAAAACGAAACGCTTTCTTTTCAAAAAGGGAGTAAAGAAATATTTTTCCTTTGAAAAGGCAAACGTTTTACGAAAAGGCCCACCAAGCATGACGTTTTTAAAGTATAAGTACGTATAGCCCTCTTTGGCAGCCCCTTTTTACGCAACCAAAGCATTAATTATATGTATGTGAATAGATGATTATACGCAGTATCTATTGTACGTATTTTCCACGAAAAGACATGGCATGGAAAGATGATTTTCGGGCTCTCGCCTCAAACGACGTTTTCTCATGAAATGATGTTTTCTCATGAAAGCAGGAAATGAATGAAAAGAAGATGAAAGAATAAAAACTCATGCTCATGCACATGAATGAATGAAAGCTTCAACTCTTTAGAGCTGACATGAATAAACGAAAGAAAAGAAAGAAAGGCATGAAAGCATGAATGTATGAAACTACGCAACAACCATATGAATGGAAAGGGTACCCAATGAATGAATGGGCAGATTGTAATGCCAGGTAGTAGTATCTGGTAGCACCCAGTGCTGCACCCTAACGGAATGGGATTCAACTCATGGCTACGAGCCAATCCATTAGCCATAGGGCCGCTAACCCTAGCAAGTGGGGCGTAACAGTGTGAACTGGCCTATGAAAGTGAAAAGAAAAGAATGTATGAATGTATGACATTCTTCAAGAAATGAAGGCACTGACAGGAGAAACGTTTATGAAAAGAAAACCATATTTAAAGAAGAAAGCCCCGCCAGTGATGTTTACAAAGGAACGCATGTATGCATCTAAGTATAATATGTATAGAATGATAAGTGCATGACTGAAAACCTATGTTGCTATATTTTAAAGGTATGAAGTAATGCTTACTGAGTATTCGACTCATTTTAATTTTTTATGTGTGCCCCTCCCCCACAGGAACTGAATGAGCAGTACGCTCAGGAAGGATACGGCCCAAGAGGGAGAACACAGAAGTCTAAGCACGAGGGCTTTAACATCAAGAGAGATCCCTTTTATTTTAAGATTTATATTTTCCACTCTTTTATCCTAAAAACACTTTTTATTTTATAATGTAGAGTCTTGCATCGTGAGAACGAAAGTAAATTTTTTTAAATCGAATGGTAATTCTCGTCGTTTTTTCTAAAATATTTTGTAAAAAGACCCACCACAAGGGCGGGCGGTACATTTGCTGCCATAAGTGAACACAATGATTCTGCTATGAAAAAGTTGTTGCTGCCATGGACACAATATAGTACAAAGTGAGAAAGAAATGAGCTCTGATCGGCCGAAAAAGAGATGCATTTAAAGATATTTTTGTTTAAAGAATTTTTTCCATAACCTCTTCCAGTCTTCCTTTTAAAGTAGATTTCAAAACTTTTGCTCTTTCTTCCAAAAATACCACCGAGTTGATCTCCAAAAGAGAACAGACTTTTGACTTCAAACTTGACATGGTCGGGGCCACGTCTAGTGCACCCCGGGACCATTTCCTATAAGTTTTTTTTTTTTTTTAATTCAAATTATTTCATTATTATTTACAAACTATTTTACTGCTATTCATAAATCATCTCATCCAATTTTACTATTCAAACGTCTTCTCACTCTTTTGTTTATTTTGAATCTTTCTTTTTTTAGTAATACAAGTCTAAAGTATACAAGTCTTGCTCAAGCCCTTTGCAAAAATGGGAGCCCTACCAAAAAAATGATTTTTTTATACTTCTTCATTATGAGGTTTACATTTTTACAAAGGGAATGCACAATGTTTATATATTTGAGATTTATACAAATTATTATTCTTATTTTTTAAGCAAAAATAATTTTATTTTAATATCTTTACACCACACACCATCCTTATACTATAATTTGATTTGGAAGAAAAGTTTTGAAATTTGAATCTAAGAGATCATATCACTCTATGATGGTGTATGGGTGATGATGGTGTATGGGTATAGGGGACTCGAAACCCGGGATATCACTTTTGTGATAATCGAAGAATATTAGATGGATAAAAATCAAAAAATTACCATATTAGTCTCATAAAATATCCATTTTATAAAATTATTTATTATTTTTAAAAAAATACTTCATTTATAAAGAGATACCATAAAAATAAATTCACAAGTTAATATGATTTGATATAATATATCAAATTATAAAATTATTTTTATAATAAAATAAATATGACATATGATATGAAGGTATACGAGTTTACAAATTTGTAAAGTTTTCTCTTAGATAACATTTCTCTTTTATATTAGTTCGTCCAAAACAATAGGATAACGTTACTTCAATTTTATTAAAAAAGATGCCAAATATAATTTTGTCCCACTTTGTCTTTTACACGTCTTTTTTTTTTAAATCAGACAATGATGTCCCTTTCATAGGCTTTGTTTTTAGTTTATTTTTTCTTTGTTAATCCAAAAACAGGAGGAGGTTATTATATTGCACATTGTAGCATGAAAAGACTAGGGTTGGGAAGGTCATTTTATGCAAGCAAGCCCAGATAGGGAGAGATTGTATAAAACTCTAATACGGATGGTTGTTTACGTTGCTGTCAAATTATTGATGATTAATAATTCATGTTTTTTTAATAATAGCTGTCAAATTATTGATGATTAATAATTCATGTTTTTTTAATAATAGTTGGTAATTTGACAGCAACGTAAACAACCAACTATTTAGTCAGGACTTCCATGCTAAAACCATGATAAATGATATTTGTAATCGTGAAGTGTATAAATATTATACAGTCTTTTTAAAAAAAAAATAAATATAAAATCTATATAAAAAAAATTAATTTTTTAATATAATGGATCTCACTCATTTTCAAAACAATTGTGCGGTACCTGCATACTCCATAATTATACGTAGCATTACTCTAATTGACCCTAATTTGGTCATCAACACCAATAAAAAAAAAATGGTGCAATGAACTATGAAGTGTATATTTTCATATATAATATTTGGGGAAGACCCTAATTTGGAATAGATTTAGTTGTCCAAGCAACATGTCGAAGAACTACCTTATGGCTACTGGGGCCATGGCCCCCAAGATTTTTATAATTCACAGATTTTGCTTTTTTTTTTTTCTTTTTTCAAAATTCTATGTTACATAAAAATTGTTCCCTCCAAAAAAATTATAATTCACTTGTTCAAAAATTTTAAAATCTTTATATACATATAATGTTCTGTCAAAGTTTTTATTTTTTTATTTTTTATAGCTCAAAATTTTATTTTATTTTTATATTTAATATATTTTCTATGATGTGGCCCCTTTAAAATTAATTTTTTCCCTCAACAATTCGTTCAATTTGATGTGCAAATTTTAAAAAAACTTAAAACTAAAATTAGATTTATGAAAATGATAAAATTATTAATATGGACTCCAAAATTCTTGATTATACGAATATTAAGCATCTTAATATGGAACTCTCAAAGTACAATAAACACTGAAAAAGTCATTTAAGGTTGACGTTTTGGTTGAACAAATAATTGAGAACTTTATCCTTTATATTTCATTAAGCAAGAAAATATTTATTTGAGGTATCAGTTGTAGTATTACATACTTAATGTGGCATTAAAATATCCAAGTTTTATATGAAATTTGTATAAACTAGCTTATATACTAGAAATATGAGCTTATGAAAAATCACATGTTAGCTAGTTTTAATTGAAACTAAAATTTCTAAAAATATCATTATAAAAATGATAAAAATGAATCGTATTTCATGAAATACTGTCCTAAGAAATCTAAAGGAGATACTGTTTTTTAAAATTTTATTTCTATATTGTATATAGCAAATTATAATTTTTTGTCTTCGAAATGAAAGCTCTCTTTAAAGATGATTTTATCGAGATAACACTTTTATATATAGTTATAATTTTACGATTTATCATGAAATTAAATTTAAGATTTAACTCCTTTTATGTTAGACAAATGTTACACATTCAGAAATTGACCTTAAAGATATCGGGTTCCATCACTGCAAAGTTGGGTTGATATAAATGCTGCAAAGATTTTTTGTATATTATATAAGAGTTATTCTACTAATCATCCTTACATTTGATCTCGATCGTCTATTTATCTTCTAGACTTGAAGAATTGTAGAGACCAAGTGACTGATGAGACAAGGTATGCACACACGTTCCTGCAGCTTGCCTTGGGTCCTAATAAGGGCCTCCCACGTGGTGATGGACATACCTCAGAGATCAGACAATATGCTTTGCAAGTCTATAGTCTTTTTTTTTTTGCAAGCTCACTCTAGATCTGATGTCTCAGATTGAGTATGAGCCTCTTGAGTATGACACCTGCCACTTCCTAGGCATCTTCTCTTCATTCTGGAGAGCCCTTTACTTAACTAGTTGCTCGCCCTTATACTGCGAGCCATCATTCTCCAAAACTACTAGTTTCTTCAGTTTTTCTTTCTCGCCCTCATACGGTTACCACAATGCTTGCCAGCCTAGCACAGGATGAAAAGTCCTTTTTCACCCGACACTGAGATCTGTCAGCCAAACTTCCTACAATGCAATTCTCACCCTACTCTTTGTTTGGCCACACGTTGCATCTTCTTTGCCTGTCGTCGAATGAACCATCCTTAGTTGTCTGGTAGTGAACTATGTTTGTCAACCTTTCTACATAGTGTCATTTGCCACTCCATTGGACTAGTTGCACTCTACTTGCCTTGTTGCCTAATCTTCCATAGCACCTTGTCCGTGGGAAGGGATCTATCCCTTACTTCGAAGTAGTCCTCACACATCACCTCAACTTGGAAGGCAGAGGAGCAAGATTTTCTCATTTGTTTTGTTTTGTTTTATAAGTTTGTACTATACGTGAAAGACATATAGTGTTGAATGTAAGATGTTCTTAATAATTTATTGAATTAATCTCTTATTTCGCATGCTGGGGTGAACAAAAATTTCTATGAAATTGGGTTAAATGAAAAATTACAACCCATAC
This sequence comes from Pterocarya stenoptera, assembly GCA_003123785.1. Lineage (NCBI taxonomy): Eukaryota > Viridiplantae > Streptophyta > Magnoliopsida > Fagales > Juglandaceae > Pterocarya > Pterocarya stenoptera. The sequence continues at coordinate 4,772 of QEOT01009318.1, read as the reverse complement.
TATTAAATTACCAGGAGAGGCGTGTTTTTCTAATGGGATTAACAATATTATAGTGAAAAAGGGATGAGTTTTCAATGATAAATGATAAAAAAAAGTTCAATGAAATTAATCACATACATTGTTTGCCCTTCACACCAATTCACAAGCAATATCTTTACTATTTACTAACAGGAGTGGTTTAGAGTGTGAATTGAGATGAAAGTTAAAATTTAATAAAATATTATTAGAATATTAGTTTTTAATGTTATTATTATTTTGAGATTTGAGAAAGTTATATTATTTATTATATTTTATATGAAAATTTGAGAAAGTTATAAGAGAATAACTTATAACCCGTTCAACCAATCTCCCGGCCCAAATATCACCCTTCAATGGAAGTTTGTCACATAGACACCACATATTAGCAATTGTATGATCACACTGTAGAGGAACAAAAAAATTCCACTCCTGTCCTCCCTCCCTCCCTCTCTCTCTCTCCTCTCTCTCTCCCAACCCTCGAGTGTTGACCAAGACCCTCCCTCCCTCCTCTTTCTCTCCCAGAAAATCCCCTTGACCAAAATCCTTCCTCCCTCCTTCCTTCTTTCTCTCCTCTTTCTCTCCCAGGAAACTCTTGAGAGTCGATCTCCCTACATATTTTTGGAGTGCATCTGGCTTTAGAAATGGGGAAAGAACTCTATGCAACATAAGGGATTCCTCAACTGTGGTTGTTTTGTCTGAGTTGGCAAAGATTCTTTCCAAAATTCTAGGCCACCAAGAATGAACAAGCTTAATTGTTTTCATTGCAGAAGATGAACTTATTTCTATCTGCCATGCAAAAAATGCCATGGGTTCCTCGGCCAATGAGGTTGTGAATACCTTGAGGCAGTATGCACTGTTAAATATTTTAATATGAAACGTTAAATATATGGATCTTCGATTTTCTATGATCCACGATAAAAAATAATAATAGTTAGAAAGCGTACCTCCCTCCATCTAAGATTGAAAAAAATCTAACATGATTATGAGAGAATGATCACCCTAGCAACTTTATCTCTAAGTGTCTCCCGATGGCTAGAGGCAATATAATGTTGTAGGTGATATCCCTTAACCCCTCAGTACTATTTATAGACTTTTGGCCATCATGAAATTTAGAGACATTCGTGTCCCACTATGACTAGAATAGATGTATTCTTGTCCCATTGTGACTTATTAATTAAGTGATAATATTTGAACTAATCTAAACCCATTAGGATATGGGTGTGTGGGACATAGAATTTTAATAAAACTCTTACATTCTCTCACTTGGCCCATACGCCTATAAAATAATGTTTTTTGTTTATGAATTTATTACAGGAAATTAACCATACCGCGCATGTTCATTTCAGGTCCAATAACCCAGATTGAAACCCAGTTCATTTGTGATACCGTGGGTCGGGTCACACGTGACCCTTTGATTTGGGTCGAGCCTACTGTACAGTCTTGACTCTTTGGCCCCTCTTTTCATTTTTTTTTTTCGTTTTACTTATGGGCTAGACTACGATTGTTGCCCACTGTGTTGGCCTGCAACCCATTCAGCTGTTTTTTATTTTCTTGTTCCTATCATTGGGTTGGGTCAGTTTTCAGGCCCACTACGCTAGCTCGTATACATGATTCCCCTTTTATTTTCTTGAATTGGGTCAAACCCAACAGCCCAATTTGCCCACAACCCTTAACGAGTTGAAGAAAACCCTACCCATTTCACATTTCTTCTTCTCTCAAGCAATTGTCGCACTTGTTAGTTTTTGAACCACTAATTTGGCACATCTGCAGGCGTTGTCTGCAAGGAGAGGTCGACATGGCATCCCATGCCTCCTCTTGTCACCATTGTCCACCTCCTTTCTATGTTAGTTTGCCAAAATCATTGCCGCGACCACTTGGCTTTAAAAGCCCTTTGTGCTGCCGTCATAGAGGCGTCGGTGAGGAGGTTCTCAGCCTCCTTGCGGCGCCAAACACTATACCTCATAGTTTTAGTTTCCAAAAACTCACCTTAGAGATAGATCGAGCCACCAAACTGAGAGGGTCTTTACAACGGTGGCAACGTTCATCCATCGTGGAGCACTAATGAGGGCACTCCAACAGTCTCCACGCTGCATGCCCATACTGCGACCCCTGCCTCAACTTTCTCTTCAACCTAGCACAAACACAGTACAAATAAAAGAAGAGGAAAATAAGACTCAAGCAAAAAATCGAAACAGAGGCATGAATATCACTGTGAAAATAAATTATTCACTTGAAATTCTCAAACACCATCGTAAATTTATTTCTTAGATCGAAAGGACACACATTGTTTTCCGCCAACCACAACATGATAAAAATCGAGAGAGATACACGGAGACACATATAAAATCAAGTAGACATTTATTTACTGTATATTTATTGAGATCATAAAATATCTGTAACTTGTTGCTTTGATAACACATGTTAAATATTTTAACATGAAACATTAAATATAAGGATCTTCAATTTTTTATGATCCACGATAATAAATAATAATAGTTAGAAAGCGTACCTTCTTCCATCTCAGATTGATAAAGAATCAAACTTGATTATGAGAGAATGATCACCCTAACAATTTTACCTTTAAGTGTCTCCTGATGGCTAGAGGCACAATAATGTTGTAGGTGAGAACCCTTAACCTCTCAATGCTATTTATATACTTCTGGCCATCATGAAATTTAGAGATATTCGTATCCAACTATAACTAGAATATAGGTATTTTTGTTCCACTGTGACTCATTAATTAAGTAATAATATTTGAACTAGTCTAAATCTATAAGGATATTGGTGTCTGAGACATGAAGTTTTAATAAAACTCTTACGTGTACTTGTTCCTTCTGTCTAATACAAGCTTTTCTGGGACTCCATTTTTGGCTGTTGATCAGAGATGTTCAAGGGTTTAGCCAACAAGGGCTAACCTCTGCTTCTTGGAGGGAGATGAACGTTTTCAGCGGCATCAGAAGCAGCAGATCTTTTGGGTTTGAATGGATAATATAGGGAGGCGTAGAGAGTTAGGAAGGAAAGTAGTAGATAATATTAGAAGAAATACTCCACGACTTATTTGGCTTCTTGAATATACAAACAGGAAGAAAAGAAGAAGACGATGATGATGCCGGCGATGAAGACGCAAAATAATAAGCATTATTAGGGCCCACGAACATTTGAGAAGAAAGGGCTGAACCAATAATGAACTCTTTCACAAAAGACTTCACAAATGTAGCACTTTTTTACATCAGTTCCTGGTTTCTCTTATTTTAATTTTACTCATCATGTGATGCAGCTCATGAGTCTTCTATGAGGATTGTTGATGCGTATCTCTTTATTTGATGCCGTTAAACTCGCGATAACCAAGCTATATTTTAAAGAATAAATGAAATTGAATAAGATGAAATAAAATATTTTATTGTATCCGGGTGTAAACTCAATTTTAAAATCTATATTTAAAATAAAAGAATTGGGTCATAATTCATAATATTCAAGGATAATTTGATAGGAAAATATATTTATAATTATGAATTGTGTAATCATTACATAATTGTTTTAAAAAAATAAATAAAATATAAAATTAATATAAAAAAATAATTTTTTAATATTAAATTATACTCTTTTTCAAAATCATGCAGAACTTTATGATGACATATAAAATTATTTTAAAAGCATTTATATTGACTTGATTAAATGGAAAAGTTAACTGAAATTTGGATAATTGATGTAAAAAATACTCTACATTAGATTAATTAAATCTAAAATAAGATGAATTTTTACTACAGTAGTTAGTCAAAATTAGAGAACCACTATTGATTCACTAAATATTAAAATATTAATTTCTCACTCTAAGTAAATATTAAAATATTAGTTTCTCATTCTAATAAAAATATTATTTGATTTGTAATTAAAAAATTTAGATAGAATTTTAGATGAATTTAATTAAATATTTTTTTTTATTAACATTAAATGACTTTTAAAAATATGATTTTTTAATATTAATTTAATTAAAATATAATTATTATTAATATTAAATTAATAAAATTATAAAATGTGATAAATAAATTAAATAAAAAAATTATTAATTTAATAATATTTTATTATTATATAAAGAATGAATAATTATTCTAATATAATGATTAAATTTAAATAAAATAAATAAATATAAAAAAATATAATATTGATTAAATTTTAATCATCATTTAGCCAAGTGATGCTATAATTTGGCTACTCTTTCTAGCGGGGAGATATTTTTCTGTATTCAATTTCAATCCCACCAAACGTTTGACTCGCTCCGTTCATTCTTATCCACACCATCTTCCGTCTTTCATGTTTTAGACTTCTCTATCTGCCAGTGTCTGTCTGTCCGTGTGTCTGTGTCTGTGTCTGCGTCTGCGTCTGCGGTTCTCTCTCTCTCTCCCTCGCAAAACCAAACAGGATCCACGTACTCAGGCTTTGAGGCGTTCAGTTTCACATAGAGAGAGATCCTTATTTCATGGGCCTTAGGGACTTGGTTAGAATTCTTGCTCTTCTCCAGCTTTTTCATCAATGGCCAATCCTCTCAGTCTCAGCTCCTTCTTCTTCGCTCTTCTGATTCTTCACAGACTTCTACCCATTACCGGCCTTCACCTTCTCCTCATCTTTCTTCACTCCCTTTTATAAGTCTTGCTTGCCGGTTTTCCCGGTACGCACTTCCTCTTCTTTCTCCTTCTCTCTGCTTGATTCTCGGGAAAATAAGACACGCAGGAAATATTATTTTATTCCTGGGTTTT
>QEOT01009317.1:9054-22809 GCA_003123785.1 Pterocarya stenoptera | reverse complement strand
CATGCTACTTCCATCCATGTTTAACTTAAATCTCCCTTGTGTTGGCTTAGACCAGGATCTTAACTTCATAGATTGATGTTGTTTTTGTAAAAATCCAAGTATGGTGATTGTTATCATAGTTTTCCTCTGCTATAAGTGAGGGTTCATTAATAAATATCATGGGCAGGGACCACTAATGGACATGTGACTACCTTTTCTTTAATAAAAAAAATATAGCACCCAGATATTGGTGTTGACTTGGCAATTTAACTAATGACTGAGGGGATGTTTGGGGAATGAGATTGGATAAGAAATTTGTGAATAGTAGTAAGATGATTCGTGAATATATAAGAGTGAGATAGTTTGAGTTAAATATGTTTTGGATTTTGGAAAAAAAAATTGAATAAAAAATATTGTAAAGTTAAAATATTGTGAGAATATAATTTTTTAATATAATTTTTGTTTCAAGATATGAAAAGGTTAAATAGTTTTTTTTTTTTAAGTGTAAAAAAATTGTAATGATTAGTTTGAAAGTGTTTGTGTGTGAGTTAATTTTGGAAATGAAATGGACCGGATGAGATTAGATGAGATGGGGTGAAAATAATTTCTAAACATCTTCTAAGGTCTCGTTTATTTTCACAACTATTCTCAAGTCATCTTATCTCATCATTATAACTTTTTTAAATTCTCATATAAAATAAAATAATATTAAAAAAAATATTTTAATAATATTTTATTCAATTTTTAACTTTATTTAAGTGAGACCTAATTGTTTGTTAACAGATGGATTGATTATATCAAAACTGATCGAAAGCGCAAAAGAATTAATAAAAAAAACCTAGAATTATTGTATAGGGATTAATCTGTCCGAAAAGCAAACCCTAACGACTTTTCTAACATTTAAGCCTTTGTTTTAAGACCATCTACGTTATAAATATTTCTAGGCTGGTTTCTTATAAAATTATAATTTTTATAAAGCCGGTGGATACATCCTCACAGTACTGCTAATATAGTAATTTAAATTTAATTTATAATAAAATTTAATTTTAAACTTCTCTTTAATTAAATTTTATTTTCACTTTAAAAAAATCATTGTTTCATTATTACCCGCATACATTTCCGTCGATATGCGGAACACATTATTCATAGTAAAATGATAACTTTAGAATTATTTTACATCTAGTTTACAACTTTATATGAAATAGATGATAATTTTGTAATATTAAAATTTATTTTTAATGGAGTGACATGATCTTATTGATTGTTTAAAAATAAATTATAAAATAGTTATAAAAGAGTTGTAGGTATATCATTACTTATAATCTAAGCTGATAGCCGAGTATAACCTACCACAACTCAAGTAGTGCCGCCTAGGTTGGGACCCTTTTTCAAAAATCGAGTGATGATCTTTACCTCACACGTCATCCATGTGTTATAATTTAAATTAAATAATAAATTTAAAGATTTGAATTTTAAAAGTCAAATTATGACTTATAAATGATACGTGGTGTAAATACATTTGAATAACGTTTCTCAAATTTTTATATTTGATAAGATATTGATACTTAGTAGTACTTGCTGTGACATTTTAGTTATTATTATTTATAGACCAATTCAAATCATTTAAAATCATCTTAAGCGAAACCATTCAAAATATGAATACAAGAATTAAACCGTGTAAAAAACAAAATACTAGGAATATCTTAATATTTAATCTTAAAAGGAAAAGTGTTGAATATTTAAAATCTTTAAAAGAATCAAATCAGCAAGTTGGATATCATTGGAAACCTTAACCGGATGAAACGTGCGACTTGAATTAAAAAACACAAGGAGGTGGCAAACATAGCTCCACTAATAAAATATATCTTTATTTTATTTTATTTTTGGAGAAAATATATATTTGTTATTATATGGAGTTTTAATAAAATTAACAGGGCTACCTACCGTTGTCTCCGAAGCATACCAAGAAAAGGACAAGAGGCCCGGGAGAAGACTGGTAGCACGTGTAGGGATGCCCCCATGAACATTAGCTGAGCTTCAACCTGAAAGTGGTTGTCGTTAAAGGAAAAGAAGGGGACAAACTTACCGAAACAGAAAGATAGAAGAAGACGACGAAGGGTATAGAAACACCGCTACACAAGGAAAGCAGGGAAAGGGAGAAATGGGAAATTGTTTCTGGTAACGAGAGGGAGAAAGAGAGAGAGAGAACTTAAAAGAAAGATTGAGTTTTGTGTACATATTTTGTGTAGGAAAAGAAGAAGATATTGGAGAGAAAGAAAATGGAGCTGATGAGGAAGGAAATGTTTGAAGCTTTGGGAATAATAGGGGGTTTGATAGGGGTGCAGGTTGTGTACGCAGGGAACTCGGTGTTGCTAAGTTATCTTATGTCTATGGGCCTCAATCCTCTCACCATTGTTATTTTCTCTGCCTTTGCTACCTTCCTTATCATCTCTCCCATTTCCATCTATTTTGAAAGGTTCTCTCTCTCTCTCTCTCTGGTGAATGCTTGGCATCATTTTGATTTTTCCTTGTTGTTTATAGGGTTTCATGAGCTCAAGTGAAAGTTTTTGTGCATGAATTGCAGGAGCAAGTGGCCCAAGAAACTCAGCTCGAAATTGATAACTCAGCTGCTTTTGATCTCTTTTGCAGGGTAAGAAAATTTTGATCCAGATATTTCAGTATTTAGAAGTACTGCATTCAGATTATAAAGTTGTAGTATGTAGGAAAAAATGAGTAAGGAGAGCATTCTTATAAGTTTTTTTTTTTCTTGTTGGTTTTGATTTATATGCGTTATATTTCTCTGAGAAATTTGATTTTTTTTGTTGAGGGGGGAGGGGAAACCAAAGAATCGATCATGTCTTGTCCTTTTCTTTTTTTCCTTTTTTTTTTTCCTTCTTTTTAAACACGTAAGCACCATAACCCTCAAATATTTTTCCCTTTTTTCCCCTAACGCATCTGGGTTTTTTGTTTTCTTCTGATGTTTTCCACTAATTATTTATTTATTTTTTCATGATCTTCCCCCAAACACGAAATTATGAGAAAGACGCATGATTATAATCCCATCAATCAGCGGCTTTCTTAAAACTGTTGATCCTTGAAAAAAGATCAAAGAAAAAGAAGATCATATACGTCTAATATTCTCTACCTGTTGGTCAAACAATACGAAGTGGATGATCATCTGTCGGTCAAACATTATGAAATCAAAGTAAATGAGATTTCTTGTTTTAGAGGTGAAGATCAGAATTTGATTGAAGTGGCAACTACTCATCCCATGCCGTATGTGTTCGACTAACATATATATATATATAAATATATATATATATTTACTTATTTAGGTAGTGTGTTTTGGTGGAATGCCTTCAGAAAGATCTTCCTCACTCTACCTAACAACTTTAATTCTTTCCTTTCTAACGGCCGGCAGGAAAAGTTTAGCCTGCAAATTTTAGGTCGCATACTTCAATGTTTTGATAAATTATCATTTATTTAAAAAAAATTAATATACATATCAATAAGAAAAATTCTACTTGTCATGTCCTACACCACACCAACATTATTTTTACCTTCCTATTTAAATATACATATTGATGTGTAAATATGTGTATTTAAATAGAATGACAAAAATGACAAATTACATATTAATTTGTGTTTGATGTGAGGATGATAAGTAGCATTTCTCTATTAATAAATATCTATTTAATAGGCCTACACTACACACATGCTAAGGGAAAAAATAAAAAGTTAAAAAATAAAAGCAAGTGTGTGGTGTGTAGGACTGCTGAGTATAACTCTTCTTTTGATTATTTAATAAAGATAAATTCTACATAGAAGCCTTAAACCACACACCTCCACCTAATCAATATGTGATTTGTCATTTTTGTCATTTTATCATAATGCTTAAATATGTGTGTTTAAATAGAATGGTAAAAATGACAAATCATATGTTGGTTAAGTGGAAATGTATGGTGTAAAGTTTCATTAATATAACATTTCTTATTAATAATTAATACTCTTTAACAAATTTTATCTAACGAATGATCTCTGATCAGTTGGCCTGTTGCCCAAAAGTTTTAGAAAAGAAAAAACGTGAAATGCCATTTACCATGATGACTTCCAAGCTCATAATTATGTTGCATATATAAATAATTAAATATGTATAATGTGGCAATTTTTCTCAGCCAAAGTCTCGGAGTAACCAGTAACAATAATAGATACAGCCCCCGTATTATAAAGGGTCTGAGTAATTTTAACTTTTTTTTTTTTTTTACGAATTAATGGGTCGACTTTAGTAATAGTAGCTATCAACACAGCCATATAATGTGCAAATATTATGGGATCAGTGGTACTGATCTGATTCAGCTCATGATTATATCTTCAAAAATTTCATCATGTATGCGAGTGTGCGCTTCTCTTTTATGCGAATTAATGTCCAAACTTTTCTGGCGAAAATTACCAAAAAAATATTGGTTTGAAAAAAGAAATGGAAAGGAAGCACGGTGGCAGCTGAATATACTTGTTTCCTTTAATATATTTGTTTGCAGGGTGACCTTATTCCAGAGCCTTTTTCTAAAGGGGATCAAGCTAACTTCACCAGCAATGGCTACAGCCATGCCAAACCTTGCTCCTGGCTTTATCTTTGTCATTGCTTGGACTTTCAGGTACTAGCTGGCTTGTTTACTTTTTTTTTTTTGGGTAATACAAGATTGGGAAATGATGTAGTTTTGCATGCAATATAAAATTACATTGCAGAATGGAGAAGGTGAAACTGGGTTGCTTGTACAGCAGAGTGAAGATAATAGGCACGTTGCTCTGCGTTGTAGGTGCTCTCACAATGAGCATAATGCACAGTACAGGCACTGCTGCAAAAGAGGCCCGAATGTCATTTCCCTCACCTGATATTGCCTTGGACAAAGACAAGATCATCGGCTGCCTCTACCTCATTGCTGCAGTTTTTGCTTTGTCCAGCGGTGTTGTTTTGCAGGTAACAACCTTAATGAAACCAAAATAAATGAGACCTATATGTACACATGATCGTGTGTAGAATATAATTACAGGGATATTACATATTTTTAATTTTTAATAAGGTAACAATGATTGACAGGCAACAACATTGATTGATTTTCCTGCACCAATGTCGTTGTGTGCAATAACATCCTTGATCGGCGTGGTTATGACTGCAGCTGTTCAACTAATTCAAGATCACAAAATTGAATTGGGTTGGCCACTTCTGAGCGTCCGAGGCATGATTGGATTTTCACTGCTGGTAAAATACCACCAGTACTTCTTCCTTTGATTTTTCTTTTCCCTGTGATTTTTCACTTGAGCCAAACATGATTTAAGCAGCTAGCATGTTTTGCGAAAGAATATTTATGAATGCTTTTATTAATTCATTTGAATGCACAGGGAGGATTTGTGAATGGAGTATGTGTAAGCTTCAGCGGATGGGCAATGAAGAAAAGAGGGCCAGTCTTTGTTTCCACCTTCAGCCCCATTAGTACAGTCTGCTCGGTTATTCTCTCAGCGGCCACCATTGGAGACACCGTTAATATTGGAAGGTAAAATTAGTAGTTATAAATAGTCATCATGATCCTGTTCAATACGACGCCGCTTAATTAGTGAAAATAGACATGTGACAATGATATTGGAATGTTGAATGCAGCCTTGCTGGCATGCTCCTCATGTTCATTGGCCTCTACTTTGTGCTGTGGGCAAAAGGGAAAGAAGGTTACCACCATGAAGATCAGGATGACATAGAAAGTGATCAGTACAGTACTGCAAAGAAGCCTCTCTTAAGTTAGTGAATATGGGAGCAGAAAATGTGCTACTTTTGTATCATACTTGGATACAGAAGGTAAATGGAATGTACTCAAGAAAGACCATGATATAATAGATGACTGATCACTTGCTCAGATGCACCTACAGTCATGTTTATTTCTATTAATTAAGATAACAAGCTTTGTATAATTCTCAACAATGTTCTAAGAATGTAAAATTTAAATGCTTTTGCTGAAGCATTATGAGCTTTGGCCCTTTGGGTGTTGAGTACTTAAAAATTTATATGGCATTTTTTAGCCTTGATGTCTAGGATGGCTAATGTCTACAAATTTGACATTGTAGAAAAAGAAGTACTATAGTCATAAAGAAATCTCATAAAAATAAATTTACAAAGTGATATAGCTTCATATGATACATTAAATCTATTTTACAATAAAAGTAACTTTACAATCTGATGTACCACATCAAATCACATCAGTTTGTAGAATTATTTTTGTGAAATTATTTATGTACGTAACTAAAGCATTTATCTTGTAGAAATGGATTGGTTTTATTGATGTCTTTCTTTTCAGCTTCCTTTGGGTGTTCTTGACCCAGATAGCCGGATTTGGATAGAGAGATGCTTCCATCTCATCATATTCCATCTCATCTAATCTCATCTTATCTCAATATCTAAACACCAAAATATAAACACTTTTTTAATTTCAAATCTTCAACTTTTTCATTTAATCATTATTTAATTATTATAATTTTTTCAAACTTTCAAACAAAACACAATAATAATAATAATAAACAACCTTTTCAAATCTTAAAACAAAAATTATATTAACAATATTTTAACTTTATAATATTTTTATTCAACTTTTTTCTCTTATTTATCAAAACTGGCCTTATAAAATATTTTAACTCAAACCATTTCTAACTCATTTCATTTTAACTCAAATATCTCACTATTATTTACAATCATTTCAACTCATCTCAACTCACTATTCAAACCAGACAGTTTAATTAAGTTGAAATAATATTGGTATATATAAAACACATTTAATTATAATAATGGAAAATGTAATTATTGATATATAGTAAGATTCAAGAGTTCGTAACATCTAGGCACTCTCTCGAAGAGAGAATCAGAGAAATAGACATGTATGTGAAGATGCAGACTACCTACACCTGGACATAAAGACCTACTTATCTTGATTGCACTTTTTTTATTTGTATTGAATTCTTGAATTATTGTCTACAATTAAATTGATCCGTTACTTTGAGTTTTTCATTTATTAGGTTTCGTGAAAGGAATAAGGAAAATTGAAATAAAAGCTTCTTTGAGATATATTTTGTATAGAGTTTGTGAGTAGGTAAAATTAAAAGTTATCTGAATATAATTTTTTAGGTATAATTTTTTTTTTTATCTTTTTGTAAAAGTTTCTATTTGTTTGTCTCAATGAAAACTAGGCAAATAGTTGGATGAACATTTTGAAATAGAAGACTTTTTTGAACTTAAAAGATGATTAAAGTTTATTTTCTTTTTAAAAAAATGAGATAACCAAACATGGCCTTAACTTCCAAATAAAAATGAAACCCAATATTAATTCATTCGCAAAAATCGTGAAGCTGCAAAGCGTGACTTACCTTAACTCTGGTGGAAAAGACAAGGAGAGCATCAGATTGATTAGGAGAGTTAGGAGTTTGCCAAGCATGAGGTTGGCAGTAGGGCTACGACACGAAGAGGAGAGGGAGAAAGATTCAAAAGGAGAGCAATTCTAATAGACTTGCGGAAACACGTAATTTGAAGAATATCTTTGATGACAAGTGTTGTATATTCATTCTCAATTTAATCATCGTTCTCACGCCATCTTCTTATGTGATATTAAATTATTAAAAAGTTATTTATCATCCTTTACTTTCCTTTCAATTATTTAATATTGCATAAAAAAATAATAAGTGAGAAGGTGATAAATAATATTTTACCATCCCTATCTGGTGCTATCTATGGATATTCTGAAATAAAGAAAATAATAGTAATAGATATGTAGGAGGAGGTTTTGAGAAAGATTGTAAAATTGGGTCGTGGCTGTGTTTGGTTGTTGGAGTGAGCTCAACTCATCCAAAACTAATCATATTGATGAAATCCATTACTTTTTCGATTTCTCATAAAAAAAAAGTTAAACTCATCTCAACCTACTTTATATATTGAATGAAACACATATACATATTTAAACCTATTTACATTCAAACACATCTCATTGAGACCCATAAAATATTATTATTTACAGATCAACTCAAATAATCTGAGATCACCTCAACATCCAAAAGTAGTAAATGAAAAAAAAAAAGGGTATAAAAAGGGAATAAAATTTGATTTTTATTCCTTTTTCACAATTGGGCTTTGGGCTTCAAATATTCAATTGCGTTATTGTGGTTCGCAACAGATAACGAAAGTTGAAGGCAAAAACTTTTCTTATCTCAAATAACGAAAGTTGAAGGATTTAATATTTTTTTTTAACATTTGATGGTTATTCATTTAACACTTGATGGTGATGGAACATGGAGTTTGGAAGTTGGGGACTTTATTGATGCTTGAGTGTTGGATTGAAATACAATGTTTGTTGCTTGGTGGTGTGGTGTTGGAATTTGATGATTGGTGCTGGTAGTTGGATTTGGTACCTTTGGGACCCTTCCATTTGTCTTAGCATTCATGTATGATGTAAACCCCCCAAAGTTTACAATTGTGGGTCATGTGGTCTGTATTTTTATGGATGTGATGTAGATGATGATGCTTTTATCTTTTTCTTCTCATTTTGCTTTAATTTTGTTTACTTTTAAGTGTTAATTTTTTGGTACTTCAATAATGTTAATTCCAACTTTTTTTTTTAGTTCTCTTTCTTTTTCCCCTAAAATTCTGAAGCTGAGCTGCCTATTTAAAAAGCTTGGAGGCCTTTTAATTTGAAAATGGACTCAAATTTGTATGTCCAAATAAAAACCAGGCTTTTCAAATACATACAAAAAGGCCCAGTCCAATCTAAGCTGGGGCTTGTACTTTTCTTAATGTTAGAAAGAGGGGCAACTGTTTCCAAAAGCTCAAAATCAAGCACAGTCCAAAAATAGGGTTAAACCGAATCTTAACGTAACAGTAGAAACAAAATATAATTATTAATAAAAGAAATCGATCCCATACCATATCCTCTTAGATTTAGTTTAGGTGCTGAAAATATTTTATTTCTATTTATTATTTTATTATTATTTTTTATTATTATTTAATATTTTATTATTACTTTTTTTACTACTATTTATAGAATATTTGAAAATATCTCATTATCCAAACACAACTTAATATGGGATTGAGAGAGGATTTCATCTCGTCTAATTATTATAAATTTTTTAAATTTTCATATAAAATATAATAAAAAAACTTTTTAAAATTCTAAAATAAAAATAATATTTTATTCAAATCTCTTTTCAACTCAACTCACTATCCAAACCTTTCCATTCTACACAAGCATTAAAGGATTAAAAACTAACGTCACTTGAGATGAAATATCATATCTATTTATTTAAAGGATTACAAATTAACTTATCACATAAAATTACATCAGTTTATAAATTTATTTTTATTAAATTTTGTGTAGAGCAAACATTTCTCTTTACTATTGGCGCCATAACACCAGCAACAAAGGTGAACCTATATTGCAACAAAATACATACTTTTTCGTATTTTTCTTTTTCAACACTTACTCTATATCGCTAACAATTAGATTTACAATTTCTTACTATCATTTGGTGCCCTAGTTTTACCCTAGTTGTTGATAATATTGGCAGACAGAAATTCTATATAGAAGTCTTATACCATACACTCACACTTAAGATTAGGTTTGGATGTTGAGATAAGATAAGAATTTTTGAAAATTTTGTGAATAGTGTTAAGATAAAAGTTTAAAATATTATTTTTTAATATTATTATTGTTTTGGGATTTGAAAAAGTTAAATTAAAATTTGAAAAAGTTGAATTGTTTATTATATTTTATATGGAGATTTGAAAAAGATGTAATGATAAGATGAGATGAAATAGAGATGAGAAATCTCATCTCTCCCCCCAAACATAACTTAGTGATTTTTCATTTTTGTCCTTCTATCTTAAGGCTTAAATATGTGTGTTTAAATAGAAGGACGAAAATAACAAATCACATATTAGTTAAATGGAGGTATGTGATGTAAGGCTTCCTTGTAGTATTTCTTCATTGGAAAAATCTTCAAAAAATTTATGAGTCATGTAAGGCTTCCTTCACAGAAACACTTTCAATTCATCTCATTTCATCTTTACAATTTTCTCAATTTTTCATTTAAAATATAATAAAGAATTAACTTTTTCAAATCCTAAAATAATAATAATATTAAAAATAATATTCTAACAATATTTTATTCAACTCATTTAAAAACCATCTCATCTCGTCNTCGAGGAGCAGCTTCTTATGCACAATGTGATGTACAGTCACTTGAGCGAGTGGACCAATTCTGCCGCGCAAGTTGCTTAATTCAGAGGTTTATTTTACTCTCTATAAAAATTTAAAAAAAAAACTAAAAAAGAAAGAAAAAATCGTCTTATATTTGGACCGAGTATCCGGAAACAAACTGATACCACGGGTGGGGAGAAGTTTCCAGTTACATTGAAAATTCATAAGATGCACAAACCACCAATAGCAATAGACAAAAGTCTTGGCTCCAATAACTTCCAAACAAACCCCAGTACTGTGCTTTGAGTTGTAAAAGTGAGCAGCCACCCATTTGACTTGGTAACCCCATTTTTACCGACACTAATGCATCTGAATTTATGAACACGGCATTGAAAGAGGCAGCTCAATTTTCATGCACAACCAGTGCTTTGTAATTAATTATTGTGGTGTATTTGGTGGAGTATGTACTTCCTCTTCCTCTAAATCTTCAATTAGGAGAAGCATGTGAGGCTCATGCGATGGGAGTGGTACTGGAGGAGAGTGGGTAAAATCTGAGAAATATGAGGTCAAAAAGATATGTCTTAGATATAAAGAGATCCAACAAAAGCAAACCCACAGACTGACGTGGCTTGTTGTGATATATTAGATTGTAAAATTACTTTTATAATAAAATAGATTTAACGTATCATATGAAATCATATTAGTTTGTAAGTTTATTTTTGTGAGATCTTTTTGTAATTATAATACTTCTCTATCAAACATTCTACAGACTTTGCACATGTGATGAGCTGCACTTGCTAGTTACAGGATGGAAACTCTTTTGGGAATTGGAAGATTGGCGACTGGCCGGGGAGTGATGTGCAATGTGTGTCCGTTGAAGGTGGTGGTCGGAAAGACAATTTTGTTTCGAAAACGCAATCGGATGGGTCCCAAATTTGAGCAAAAGAAATCTAAGCATGTAGCATAGTTTTGAGGTAGGGAAAACGTGAAATGGTGCACTTTTGAGCTATGCAAATTGGACATCTCAATATGTTTGTTAACATGTCCACAACCGNAAAACGTGAAATGGTGCACTTTTGAGCTATGCAAATTGGACATCTCAATATGTTTGTTAACATGTCCACAACCGACGGGGAAAAGTTGGTTAAGATGTTAAAATTCAATCTGCTAAAGATCAAATCATGCAATATGGCTTTAAAACAAAAGGTTTGCATGATAAATCCACCCAACAAACTTTAAATTGAAACCATGCTGCATGATCAACTTTATAATGGGGGGCAAAAATTGGAGAGGGATGATGGTCTTATAGGCTCTTGGCAATGAATAGCACTATATCCCTTCATATTTATGGAATATAATTGAATGTATTAAAAGCCCAGAAAAGAGCTGTATAATTGCCAAACTGGCAATTTATGAGCTTGCAAAAAGTGGTAAAAAGAAGAGCTTATTATCCAGATGGGGCAAGGTTTGCATGTTACTTGTCCCACTTTCACCGCTCATGATCACACTTTGTTATTTTTTTTTTTATTTTTAGCCGCTCTGAAAAATAAAATTAATTAAGAAATATGTATTTTTATAACAAAAACGATATTATTTTTTGGGTTGTGCTGTCTTTTGGTGGCGGAATGCTTGTCACCTACTCCTTTTAAGTTACCAATCTCCCAATGCTTCTCAATGTCTCATAGACACAGATAGAGAGCGAGAGAGAGAGAGAGAAAAAAAAAAAAGCTTCGATCTTTGCTTGCTCTGTTTCTTCTCTCTTTTCTGTGCCAATGGAGAGGCACAAATGCAAGCTCTGCTTCCGGACTTTTGCTAATGGCAGAGCTTTGGGTGGTCACATGAAGGCTCATTTGGCCAACCTGCCTCTTCCTCCAAAGCCACAGCAACTCGTTGGCCCTACTGAGCCAGCCTTATCTTCATCTTCTTCCTCGGGTGAAGAACAAGAAGAGGATCAAAGCCTCGGAGAAGAAGCTGAGGACAAAGCTTTGATTTATGGGTTGAGAGAAAATCCCAAGAAAAGCTTCAGACTTGCAGATCCTGAGTTCTCTTTTGCAGTCGATGCTGGGTCTGTGGTCCAGGATAGGGAGAGCGAGACCGAGTCAAAGAACCCAACTCGCCAACGATCCAAGCGGAATCGGAAACCAGGTGTGTCGGAGATTCAGAGTCAGAACTTGGAAATGAAGAAGCCAAAGCCCAGTTCCAGTTTGGTCGACTCGCCCGAGCTGTTGAGTTCGGTTTCTGATACTTCTCCAGAAGAAGATGTTGCTATGTGCCTGATGATGCTTTCAAGGGATATATGGATGAGAAACAACGAGGAACAAGATGAAGAACAAGGTAAACAAGTACAAAGATCGGTCAAAGTTAAGGTTCGGGAATCAGAGGAGATCAAGATTAGGAAGGTTCGAGGGAAGCATCGGTGCGAGAAATGTAAGAAAACGTTTCGATCCTTTCAAGCTCTGGGCAGTCACAAAACGATTTGCTGCAGAGATGAAACGGGTAACGATGGCAATGAGAGAATCTTTGAATGCCCATTTTGTGACAAAGTGTTTGGGTCTGGGCAAGCACTTGGTGGCCACAAGAGATCTCACCTCTTGGGTTCTTCTTCAACAACAACAACAACGACTACAACAATCGTCACAAATGCTGCTACTTCAAGTCCTTTGAAATCGGAGACAAGTGCCATAGATCTCAACTTGCCTGCTCCGGTGGAAGAAGATGTTTTTAGTGTGGTCTCAGATGCATAATTCTTTGATTTCTAACATCTCATGCTGTTTTGTTTAATTTGGTAAAATGGGTTTCCTGTGTAGGCTGTAGTTAGAACATTTTTCTTTTTTTTTAAGCAAATCAAATGCTTTCTGGTGATTCACTTTATGTCTAACTATTATTTATATTTACAGCAGTGACTTCAATTCAGTTCTCTGAATGATGATGATGCACAGATTTGCTTTTACAAATTCTAAGTAGTGTGTAGCTTTGATTTTCTGACAAAATTCAAAAGGATTGATGCTCACTGTGACAACCAATTAGGTGTAGCAACCATGAATGAATGAGTAGCAGAACCCATCATTTTAAGGTGTGTACCATTTTACTGATGATAAAGTGTTGTTGTGGGTTTGCTTGTGGAGCAAGACAAAGTTGGGTCTTTGAAAGTACGAAAGTGTTTCGATTCTGTTAACATGCCCTGCACACCCTCCTCCCTCTCAACTCTTCAGAAAACTGTCCCTTCTCCCTTTTTTTTTTAAACTTTTTTTTATGTATATTGTTGGAGTTCTCTTCTCATCATTTTAGCTTCTCTGTCTCTGCTGTTAACTCGCTGAGTTTGTTGTTTTGGCGTGAAGCATAGAATCAATGATTTTGAAGATGAACCAGAAACTAAATTGACGAAAATAACCTTCAAGAAAAATTGTTTTTACTTTTTGGAGTATGGAAGTTAGGATATATTTATTTTATAAAGAAAAATGAGATATTTTATTTTTTCACCTTACTTTAAAATATTTTTTATCTAATAAAATATTTTAATTTAATCTCAATATATTTATATATATATATATAT